>JACEEZ010017534.1:0-13299 GCA_016584305.1 Chionoecetes opilio | reverse complement strand
TTCCGGGTGGAAATACCACAATAGCTTGACGGTTAAGATAGGTGCCATGTCCAGGTTAGGTTAGATTAACCACGTCGCGAGAGTATAAACCGGCAGCCGAGGAAATGGACACTGGTCAGAGAAAAGGGAAGCCTGTGACACTATAAATAGTTTTTAAAAGGCAGGGAACTGAAGGGATTTGTAAGAAGTGTGAGGGGAAGGATTAGTTACAGCTATTAGAAAAAGGTAATAGGTAAGTTCTGATGGTGAATACTAATTTGTGATCATTTATGTTTTTGCAAGAGTAGGGTTATAATGGACGAGAACTTCGCGGTCGTTTTCAGAGACACGAACTAATTTTTCCTGGCCTACAATAGGTGCTTTTTCTAATGGAGATACGTAGTTTTATTTTCCGGAAACCCATTATAAAAAAAAATTAATCACCGAATTTTATGCAAGGTTAAGGTTAGGTTAGGTATACTTTTTAGAGGTTAAGGTTAGGTTAAGTTTCATTAAAACCTATAAGGTTAGGTTAGGTTAAGTATACGTAGTGGTTAAGGTTAGGTTAGGTTTCATTAAAACCTATAAGGTTAGGTTTGGTATGTTCGATTCAATTACTTCCCTGTTATATGAGACCCTGACTGACGGCCAAGTTTTAGTGCTTTATCTGATGGAGATAGTGTTTTTAATGGAAACGGCGACCATAAAATTCTGTGATGAATTAAACTTTTTTTTTAAATATGGGTTTCCGGAAAACAAAGCTATCTCCTTTAGAAAAAGCACCTATTGTAGGCCAGTAAAAATTAGTCGGTGTCTCTGAAAACGAAAGCGAAGTCCTCGTCCATTATTACCGGGGTCTGGCATTTATGTCAGGAGAGTACAATAGAGTACAATTTCTTGGTTGAAACTACATATTTACCAATATTTATTACAAGTGGAAATACTGATGGTTATGGATGGCGGGAGTAACTATGACTCTCTTAAGGGGGTACGACTGGCGATGTCGGCAACTCAGTCCCAGTCCGAGGCTGGTGACTGCAGTCCCTCTCAAAGGTCTCCCCTGAGAGAGTTTTGAATCCATTTATGACGCGATGATAGCCCAGGGTGAGACCTGGGCGAGTTAGGCATTAAATAAAGTCATATTGGACATAGTTTGAAGGTTTACACCTCCTCGTGGTCTCCTGCTGGGCAACGTGGCTCTGTTGCAGATCCCTTCTTACGAGACCAGCAATTACAACATCCACGGCTAAGATAAACCTTCCCCTCCACACGGGGGCATCCCCTGTGTGTTGGAGTCCACAGTTAGCAATCAGTTAGCATAAAAGCTAAACATTAAAGGAGGGGTTTAATAAAGGCCTCTCCACGCTGTGGGAAAACCGCTAGTGGTTTGAAACCCCGACACCATTCCGACGGGCTGGGTTGGCTGGTGTCTTTGGTCGGTGGTGCTATGTTCCCACCAGCACCCTTCCTTAGGTCACTTCAGTGTGTAAACTATGCTGTGAAGAGAAAAGCCTTTGGCTCCAGAAGCAGCAGACCGGGCCGCCGGCCGAGGCACCGGACTTAAGGGCCGGTTTACCGGTGCCAGTTTTGCCGGTGGGCATGGAGAGAGAAACTATGACTCTCTTCTACGTGAAGTGCAAACCTCAAGGTGAAGGGGAGAAAGCCATTGGCGGTGGTACTCCTTGGGACGGGACCTAGGCCTGAAAGACCATAAACTAAACCATGCTAGTTCTGTATGAGGTCGAGTAAGGCGTGGGTGTACGCAACTGAAGGAGTGCCAAATATGCGTAGCGCAAGCAGGTTTGCGCAAATGAGTTTCTCAAAAAGTTTCCGTTGTAGGACTTTTCCTTGCCGGGAAGGGCCTCAGTACTCATGAAGCTTATGTGCGCGTCCCTCTCTATGTTGGTACTGTCGGTCGCTGCGTGGAAACTACACGTGTGCGTAAAAGCCTTCAGATCGGTGCCCAAAGAGAGGTGACCTCCGCAATGGGATCGATCACTATTGGTTGCACGTTTAATTGGCGACAAGTCTTATAAAGAAAATCAAATAAAAATTGGTAAGGGTGTTTACATGGTGATGCAGTGCCCCTATAAGTTAATCGGTATCTGAGCCTCACCGGTTCAGGCTGATTGTTGCTATACAGGCTAACCTGTTGAGTTAGGTTAGTTCCTCCGGTATTATTCCAGATGAACACCGAATTCACTATGGTGTACAAAATTATTTTTTTCTGGTGAGTTTTTATGTGTTTTGGATTATTTTGCTAACCGTTTCTGTCGCAAAATACTTTTTTTCTTTTACTTAGGTAAAGGTTAAGTTAGGTTGGATTTGGTAAGGTTACAGGTTACGTGGTTGGCTCGGGTAAACTCGAGCCAACCACGCCAATTTTGGAGCTTCAGCCCCCGCAAAATCGGCTGCAGTCAGCACCGACTGGATTGACTGGAGCAAGTCGTGTCATGGAGATGTGAACGGGCTTTTAGGGGACCATAAACTAACCCTTTTTTTCACTTAATAATAGAAAATAACGGTAGATAATGGGTTCTCATCATCTAAAATAATAATTAATAAAGTACGTAAGTGTAGAAAGAAAGCTAATCAACCCTGATAAATATTTGTTTTAATCAAACCAAACATAAGATAAGATCAAGTAGGTCAGTCCATATGCTTATTTGTTTGTTGATTACAGGTGGTGAGCAAGAGTGAGTGAGAATTTATCGGTTTTAAGAATGAATGTCTCGCCCACCAGTAACAATTAACTATAGCCGTATTAGCATTCATATGCAGCCTACCTAACTTTATATAGTAGTATAATATGCAAAACCCACACTAAAATAAAATATATAGGTAGTGAATATTCTTATCATATAAATTACTTTTAACTATTTAGGTTAAATAAGCATGTGGGAGACATCTTAGATAGGGAAGTGATAGGATAGGTGAGTGATAATTGGTAATGTAGGATATTTAATATTCAGGTTTAATAATTCCCATTCAAACTTTTTAAATTTCCATAACCTTGAGCTTTTTTCTTGTGAACTGTTTCGTGCATCTAACTAACAACCTGCCATATATCAAACCCATACCTATTAAAAGTAATAACTTTTTTCAGCTATCATGGAATTCTTGTGGGCAATGGAACACGACAGGCTGCACTTGGAAAGGGTCTTCAGAGATCGGCTTGATCCTCTAGAGTCTAGATGTCAGTGACAACCACCACCTACGGTATTACCACCTACCCTGCCATGATATCCTGCAGCTCTGTGAGGAGATTGGGCCACAGCTTTCCAGACCCACCAATAGACTGTACAATTCCAATCCACACTCAAGTCTTGGTTGCCCTGCACTTCTTTGCTAGTGAATCATTCCAGTGTGTTAGGTGACACTGTTTGCTCTCAGTTAGATTACTTAAATTCCCCATACTCCATAATAGCTGACAACAAAACAGGTTTAAATCCAACTTAAGTAATGCATACCTGAATCTAGTACTTATGTACTATACTCAGTGGTATTTCAAAAAATACACTTTTCTTATTTTCATCCACTGCTATTCTAATAACTGCTCATCAGCTTCAACTATTTCAACTTAATTATCAGCAAGAAAATTATGTTGGATATGTCTTGTCTTTTCCTGTTTGTAATAAAAGTGAGACTACTACAGTGTTTAAATCATCATTTTGAATTTTAATATTATTAGTATATTATAGTTGTAAAGTTGTTTGATCGAAATGTAAGCGTTTGAATTTTAGTTGTACGTACAAGGTTATTGGAAGTACTGAATCATAACTCAGCGACTCGGAGTACATAAAATTGAATTTAGAATATGCTAAATTTTTGTCGTATACCGATTCTGTATGGCCTCACAACGATCATGACCCCCCCTTAGCTGTACGGGCTCTCTGCGCTTGCCAAAATCATGGGCTACACAGAAAAAATTTACCTTGCACCCCACCCCACCCTCTCCTTTTCAACTTTGTGGTTACGTCACTGACAATGCCATTATGATTTCATTATATGTTAGACATTTTGAGTAATTCCCTTCCAAATATCACTTCAACGGTGGAAGAACTATTTCCCTAAGGCCACCTGCGCATTTTTTTATCTACCCTAAATACCTCAAACCTAACAACTGTTAAAAGCTATGGGAAAGATTCGTTACAGTGACCCTCTCCATTTTCAGACGAAACTATATTTTTCTGATAGAATATGCTGTTTTAAGAGAATCTGACCTTTGTTTTTCGTGACAATCACTAGATTTTTTTTTACCCTCTAGACCCCCCCATTAAAAAACTAGTGATCACTAGTTTTTTTCCGATTTCAAAGTAAGATAAAAATGAACGAGGACTGCGCGGTCATTTTCTTAGACACTGATTAGTTTTTCTTTGCCTAAAATTAGTGCTTTTTCAGATATTCTTATTTCCAGAAACCCTTTTTTTTTTTTTTTTTGTCACCTAAACCTACGGTTACGTTTCCATTGATAACAATGTATCTCATTCAGAAAAGCACTAAAACTTGGCCAGGAAAAAATAAGCAGTGTCTCAGAAACAGAGAAGTAACGGAATTGTACGGAAACAAGTGATTCCCGCCCCGCATTCGCCAGCCGCCGAGGGATCCGCTCTGCCTAGACTATTATTATACAGAGACCCTAGCTCTGCACCGCCCTGCTGGGACCATTATTACCTTAACCGAACTGAACCTAACCTCCCCCTCGGCCCCCTGGCGGGATTATTAAACTCACCCGAACCTTAACCTAACCTAAAGGGTTAGGGGGCTATATAATTTCTACAATATGTATATAAGTTTTGAAGGTTATCCGGAAGTTGATTAAAACTGTGCAGCATACTGAACAAAAAATAATACAGAAAACATAAATAGTAACGGCGGTAGCAACCGCGCAGTTCTCGTCCATTATAACCCAATACTCTCCTGACAACTGTGGGGGGCGGGGGGGGGTGCGCAGAACCTTCTGCTAGTTAACTAACCTAATAGTCCGGCAGCTTAGTGAAATGATGGGGACATGCCGGATAAAAGCACCAAAATTTTTTCAGGCACTCTACAGGCTCCTAGCTATGATTTTGAGAGGGGAGACAAATGATCCCATCACTCAGATGGCTATAAGGAACGCTTCTTTATTATTTTGACATTTCCGCATGTGGAAATTAGGGTAAATGGGTTTTTTAAAAGAATAGTCATAAGGATAATGTTTATTGGATGCAAGTTATCTTATTATTATTATTTAATAACTCCAGAACAAATATTCCAATATGGCTGTCAAAAAAACATAAATTCATATTTATTCGACTTTAAACTCCCCTGCGGACATCGCGAATGCCATGTAGTTTATTAGCAGAACACGAATTAAAACATACTCCTTGCAATTCAAAATGACAGTGGTTATCTACTGACGGTTGCATTATGAAAATAGTATTCATTAAGCTCATTATACAACAATCATGTTCTTCCTGTACAGCTGCAGGAATGCCATGTCTTTGTTAAGCACCATATCACAATGCAGGTATGATTCATAATTGTAATTATGTGTCTACTTTCTCACATTTGCAGCTGCACAGTTCGTGCATTTCCAGCTGCTTTCTTGCATGAACATCTCCCGCCACACCTGCAGCACTTTTGCAGGCACACTTCACAAGTTCACTTACAGCCTTTGCTGCCGCAGGCTGCGAGCTCCAGACAGGAACCCAGGACTTTGTTTCTGCATCCAGTGTCCAACCGCAGCCTTCAGCAGTTGGTGTCTGTTGTTGGCCTGGTGACAGGTTGTCCAGATGCCAGCCTGGTACACTGCATGCTTGGTGTGCTGCAGCAGGGCCTGTTGAGTTGGGGGAATGTTCTCCATCGTTCTGTTTTTCTGGCAGAACAGTTCCTTTCTTGCTTCATTCACCGACACCAAGGGCTGGTCTTGTCATATATAACGACTGTGAAACGTTCCAGCATCTGGAACTCCTGGCAATCCACGGTGATTTGTGCATGTGGCATGTTCTACGATGAAGTTGAAGGCATCTGTGAACTTCGGTATAGGCACCCCATGCTTCCCAAACCGACTTTTTCCCCTTTCCAAAGAAAGAAGAAGTCGTATCACACCCTGTGAAGCTGTGGAACACTGGTAGCGCTGTGGACTTCTCTTTGCCCAGATTACTACAGATGGCATTGATGTGTAGGAAAAGGAAGTTCTTGCCACTGCCGAAGGCGACCCAGATTCAGCCGATGGATACTTGCTCTGGCTAGAAGTGATACTTCCCGATGAGGATGACAAGAACGTCAGTATCCACGGTGCGTACCAAGCATGTGGTGCATCCACTCTCTAGGGCATCTTGTAGATGGACCACAATTCTTGTGTCTGCCTCTTCGTGGTCACATGGCGGCATCGAGTGGTCAGTGCCACTGCAGACTACAGAGGCTCCAGATGTTGCAAAGACCTGCTTTCCGTCTGGGAAGGTAGTGGATACAATCTTCTCTGATAGGAACTGGAAGAGTTCTACCTTGTTTGTGGGGTCACGCAGGAAATCGGGCCAATTGCCTGGGACCTTGGTCTGGCCTGCCACCTTCCTTCGTACACCTTTCCCCCGTTTCTCTCTGGTTGATTCTTTGATACTGTTGTCCAGGTACCTGTCCCATACCACATCTACTCTCATAGAGGTTAAAGATTCGCCATTAAAGGCGAATCTTGATTTCATCAAGATTTTTCTAAGTGAAAATTAGCCGTTATCACAAAAATGGTTCATAGAGGCTTCTGAGTAATTGGATCGTTTGTCTCCCCTCTCAAAATCATAGCTAGGACCCTGTAGAATGCCTGAACAAAATTTGGTGCTTTTATCCGGCATGTCCCCATCCTCTTGAAATCTGGTCCTTAGCGGCCGGACTATAACCTCAGTGGGAGGTTTTCGCCCCTTCCCAGATCCCCCTTGAGTTATTTTTCATTTCGGTAAATTTCTAGTGTTTGCCCATACTCTCCCACTTCCCCCAAACAAGCTTGGGGACCTGTGGGAATGCGGGGTTTTCGGGAGGGGAACAAATTATGTGTCGGAAACACATAATTTAAGAATTGTGTAGGGGGGCTAAAATTCCCTAGATCTAGGGTAATTTCCTTATATCTAGAGAAATTTGCATAACCAAAATTAACCTAACGTAGCCAAATTTAACCTAACCTAGCTGGGGGCTTGACCCACCGATAACCTAACCTAAGCTAACCTAACCAAATTTAATCTAATCTAACCAAATTAACTTATCCTAGCCTAACCAAATCTAACCTAACCTCCTAGCGAGGGTTTGGGAGGGGGTTCTCGACACTTCGGTCATCATTCTGTGAGGATCGTCAGGTTCACACGTCTCTGGACTCAGAAGAAATCAAATAAATTTTCCCTAGCTCTAGGGATTTTTTTTAACACCCCTAACTCAAAAACTATGTGGCTGCAATGCATATTTTTTACCAAAGCCAAATATCCCACATTCCCCCAGGTCCCCAAGCCTGATTTGTGAGAGAGGGGGAGTATGGGCAAACACTAGAATAATACCTTAATTTCCGACAGCTGTTGTAGGTGTTATAATTACTCCTTCTGATAAGAACGTAACGTTCAGTAAAACCACCACCGATCGTGTATTGGTTTAAACTGCACATATAGCCGGTTTATGGAACTGTCGCCGATAGAAACTCTCGCCGAAACGCCAGCCGAAAACTCTCGCCGACGTGGAAATTTTCGGCGACAGTTCCACTGGTAATACCTCCAATTATGGAGGTATCATACATGAACTTTAAATGAAATTTGTTTGTAAACAAAAGCACGTGTAAGCCCAACACGCATCATGTAAGCGTGGAGATGATTGGCTGTTGCGCGACACGAGACCCCTCTGGTGGCTACCAGCGGCAATGGACCTCGCAGCTTACTAGATGCTTACAATATCGTTGCTGAATACAGTTTTGCCATCTCTCGTAGCGGTCTAGTAACTTCGACCTCGTAACAGGGTATCGCTGGTAAGTTTGCTGAATCCGGCCCCTAGCCTAGATCAAATTTTCATTATTATTATTATTATTAGTAGTAGTAGTCTTAGTCTTAGTCTACTATTATTATGGTTAACAATGGCATCATCATTTTCATTATTGTTATTATTATTATGATCCAAATTATTATTATTATTTTATTATTAATATAATTATTTCAAAGATGTGTGTGTGTGACTGACTGTGTGTATTCATCTTCATCTAGTTGTATTTTTACAGGGCCAGAGCAACGCTCGTATGGCCGTCTCCATATCAACATTTTTATCATTCATCCTTAATGCTTTGTGTTGGCCGAAGCCACCACCCCGGAGAGCAGGTCACAAACCCCCGGCTAACACCCGGTACCCATTCACTGCTGGGTGGACATGGGCTCGGGTTTTAAGGAAACAACCCATCTGTTTCCGCTCCGCCCGGGGATCGAACCTGTGTTGTGAACCGAGCGTGCTTCCCTTACACCACGGAGTACCCGTGTGTGTGTATATGTGTGTGTGTGTGTGTGTGTGTGTGTGTGTGTGTGTGTATGTGTGTGTGTGTGTGTGTGTGTGTGTGTGTGTTCACACCTCAGATAAGACTGACCCCTCGTATCTTTACCATCTATTTTGAAGGAACTCGCGTTTCACGTGTCTCCGTCTACGGCTCTACGCCTTTGAAATAATAACAATAATAATAATTATAAATAAATGATGAAATTATTATAATAATAAAAATGCCAATGGTATTAATGATAATAATAAGTTATAATAATAATAATAATAACTCAGATAAAATAATCATAACAATAATAGTGATACTAACAATAATATTGATAACAATAATGATAATAATAATCAAAATGATAATAATAATAATAATAATAATAATATTGATAATGATCATAATGATAATAATAAAGATACTGATACTACCATCATACTACCTAGATGCACACACAGTACACACACACACACACACACACACACAGGGGGAACTCTGTAGTGTAAGGGTTAGCACGCTCTGCTCACAACCGAGAAGTCCCGGGTTCGATCCCCGGGCGGTCTTCTTAAAACTCGAGCCCCTGTCCACCCAGCAGTAAATGGGTACCGGGTGTTAGCCGGGGGTTTGTGACCCGCCTCCCGGGGTGCTGGCTTTGGCCAACACTAAACACTTAGGATGAATGATAAAATAAATGTTGATATGGAGACGGGGCCATACGAGCATTGCTCTGGCCCTGTAAAATACAGCTAGATGAATACACATGCACAGTGCACACACACACACACGGCTACTCCTATAGTATATTAGATTACTGATGCAAAAAAAGAAATGGCCTACGCCAAATAACATTTTATGTTAGGGGAGTCTATCCTGTACGGTAGGGGTTACGAATTGTAAAAAAAAAAAAAAAAAAGAGATGGCCGACGCCAGGGGCGGATTTATGGTGTGCGAGGTCCTATATAGGCTGGTACGTGGGAGTGCGGGGCCCTGAATGAAATGTGGGTTAAAATTCTAGAGCCCTTTCCAGCCCTTATTAGTTTCTTTTTTCTCCAGACCTTCACAGATCCCTTCAGATACCTCTAAAACGTAATTATAAAGTGGGGGAGAGATGCCCCCTTCAACGCCCTCCCCCCTATATTACCCCCGCCCTGGCCCCCAAAATAAAATTTCTAACATAACCTCACTACAACCTAACCAATAACCCCCTAACGAGATATAAGGGTGGGAAAGGACTACAATTTTACAAGGTTAGGTTAGTAATTTTTTTTTTTTTTTTTAATCTCTCCTACACTTTATTATTACGTTTTAGAGGTATCTGAAGGGATTTGTGAAGGTCTGGATAAAATAAAACCACTAATAAGGGCGGGAAAGGACTCTAGAATTTTACCAAATGTGGTTCAGATTTCATATTAGTTTAATTGAAACTTTTTCCACCCATATTTTACATTATATTGGTACTAATTTGTGGCATATTATGGTACATGCAATGTTACAGTGTTCGACCAAATAAGAAATGTCCAGCATTCAGATTTTCATTGAAAACATATTTTTTCCTCTGGGGTGCGGGGCCTAGGCCATAGTTTACTCGGTCCCCCCTTAAATCTGTCAATGGCCGACGCCACAGGAAACTTTATTTTAGGGGGGTCTATGCTGTACTGTGGTCTGTGGTAACCCGGGAGTCACACTAGCCCTGTGTCCCGGGGTAACGGGTTCTCACTCACCACAGGCTCTAAGGGCTAATGCCACAGAGATGAGCACCGCATGCCACGCGCAGCTAAGCGTATGCTCCCATCTTTACCTTACCTTTACTATGCTGTACGGTAGGGGTTAATAATTGTAAAAAAAAGAAATGGCCGATGCTATAGGAAACTTTATTTAAGTGGGGGGGGGGGGGGGGGGGGGGGGATGCTGTAGAGGTTAATCATTGTCTGAGAATGGACAAGTAAAAAAAACACGAAAAAAAGAAATACCGATACCGGTAATACCGGTATTCCTGTACGGTATCGGTATACCGGTATCGTAATTGATACCGGTGTGAGGACGTACCGGTGTTACTCACGCAAACCGGTATCGGCAATACCGGTATTTTCTTGATACCGCACAACCCTAGTCACAACCACACGCATCATTTCCATTCTCTCCCCGCTATATTAGTATTAAGGCCTCTTCCATTTGTGCCCAAGTAGCAGGAACCAGTTCTTTCAGTGCAGGGTTGGGTTCAGTTCCTGGTTCTGGGTTCGCGTGTCATAAATGGAACGCAAAAACCCCATTTTTTTGGTTTACAAACAAAAAAACGGGGTTTTTGCATTCCCAATCCCATCAATTTCCCATCAAACTTAACACCCCATCAATTTCCCATCAAACTAAACACCCTATCAATTTTTCCCATCAAACTAACCACCCCATCAATTTCCCATTAAACTAAACACCCCATCAATTTCCCATCAAACTAAACACCCTATCAATTTTTCCCATCAAACTAAACACCCCATCAATTTCCCATCCAACTAAACACCCCATCAATTTCCCATCAAACTAAACACCCCATCAATTTTTCCCATAAAACTTAACACCCCACCAATTTTTCCCATCGAACTAAGCACCCCATCAATTTCCCATCAAACTAAACACCCCATCAATTTTTCCCATATAACTTAACAGCCCACCCATTTTTCCCATCAAACTAAGCACCCCATCAATTTCCCATCAACCTAATCACCCCATCAATTTTTCCCATCAAACTTAACACCCCATCAATTTCCCATCAAACTAAACACCCCATCAATTTCCCATCAAAATTAACACCCCATCAATTTCCCATCAAACTAAACACCCCATCAATTTCCCATCAAAATTAACACCCCATCAATTTCCCATCAAACTAAACACCCCATCAATTTCCCATCAAATTAAACACCCCATCAATTTCCCATCACACTAAACATTCCATCAATTTCCCATCAAACTAAACACCCCATCAATTTCCCATCAAACTAAACATCCCATTAATTTCCCATCAAAGTAAACACCCCATCAATTTTTCCAAACAAAGTAAACTCCCATCAATTTTTCCCATCAAACTAAACACCACATCAATTTCCCATCAAACTAAACACCCCATCAATTTTTCCAATCAAACTTAACATCCCATCAATTTCCCATCAAAGTAAACGCCCCATCAATTTTTCCCATCAAGGTAAACTCCCATCAATTTTTTCCATCAAACTAAACACCCCATCAATTTCCCATCAAACTAAACACCCCATCAAAGTAAACACCCCATCAATTTCCCATCAAACTAAACACCCCATCAATTTTTCCCAACAAACTTAACATGCCATCAATTTCACATCAAAGTAAACACCCGATCAATTTTTCCCATCAAACTAAACACCCCATCAATTTTTCCCATCAAAGTAAACTCCCATCAATTTTTCCCATCAAAATTAACACCACATCAATTTTTCCCATCAAACTATAACAATATATAAAAATGAATAAAAAAACCCACCCCATCAAATTATATTAACTTATTAAATGTTGCCAATGATTGATGTTTATGAGATGGTACTGTTGATGACTAGTCACTCACTCACTCACTCACGACTCATGCATTGATACACTTTCAATGCAATGTTGTGCAATGATTATGATACGATTCAGGATTTCTCTTAACCCCTTCACGCCCAGATCTTTCCTTGGCTATATAAAATCATCTGTTACCGTAGATAACAGTGAAGTCGCCACCTGCAGTGAAGTCGCCAGGCGCCATATATTACGAATTATAGCATCACTACCGATTTTTATGTGCCACTGAAGATGATACACAGTAGTTTATATCATGATTGTATAATCTACCCTGTTTCAGCATTGTTTTATGCTTTGTATCTGCAAATATAACTGTTGCCCATTTTGCTTCTCACGTTTTTCTTCGCGCGATGACAGACAGTAAACAGTAGCCTTTCGGGCGACAGGACACAGACTTGCCAGATTTTTCAAACTTGAATAGAATTTATTTTCACGTTGGCAGAGGAATTTTTATATATCCAAGCATCTTCCGCAGCTAATATATATAGACTTGTTTTACTTTACCTCTAATTTCCCTGAATTCCCCAGAGTGGCGACTCAACTGTTGGGTTAAAATACTAGCTGGCGACTTTACTGTAGTAGGTATAGTGAGGTCGCCACTCAGTTTAATTTTTGTAATTTGTTTATTTATAGCCCTAATATGACACAGAGGAAGACACAAAATGACACTGACTTTCCAGTTAGCCCCTTCTAACTTTCCTGAGATCATGGATGTAGAAATGTAAGTATTAACGCCACCACACGTCTGTAAATAACAAAGAAACGTAGAACTGGCGACTTCACTGTTATCTACGGTAGCTATACAATTACGAAGTCACTTAATATACCAAATTAGCTAGTGGACAAGGATACTAAACAGGTCATAGCTATAAAATATTGCTTATAGTCACTACTAATCGTCTAATGGTACCCAAATTACAATGGAAATTACGTTCTGGACCTCAAGGGGTTAGGTGGCGACAAAGGGTTACAATTAATGGTAGATAGGTATACAGATATATAGATATAAATAGATGACAGTGGGATTAGCATTAATTAGCAGTGATATCAGCAAGTTTGCTGATGATACTAAGGAAGGTAGGATTATTGTATCACAGTCTGATGTAAACATATTGCAGGAAGACTTAGATAAACTTAACGAGTGGGTAGTCAGATGGCAGATGGAATTTAATATTGATAAGTGCAGCGTTATGAATGTTGGTAGAAAAAACCCTGGTAATAGATACACCATAGGCAATGTATCGCTGGGCAAG
>JACEEZ010017533.1:27500-35000 GCA_016584305.1 Chionoecetes opilio | reverse complement strand
ACCAAGATTTTCCGGAAAGTTGGCAAGATGGCTATGCAAAAAATGTACTTTAATACTCATGTTGCAACCAAGCGCTTTGTAGCTCTCCAATAGTTTCTGAACAATTTCTGTGTAATTACTTGCACGTGTATTTCCAAGAAAGTTCTTGACGACGTCTTTGAATGATAGCCAAGCATTCTTTTCAAGGTCTGACATAGTACCGTTGAAATGTTCATCTTTGATGAGCTGTCGAATTTGTGGACCATCAAACACACCGGCCTTGATTTTTTCAATTGACAGTCCAGGAAATGCCAAGATGATGTACTTCAAACAGTCGCCATCAGTTGACAATGCTTTTACAAATTGTTTCATGAGACCTAGTTTTATGTGCAGAGGTGGGAATATTATTTTCTTCCTGTCAACAAGTGGCTCATGTACAATGTTAGGATCTCCAGGTTTAAGATCAGATCTCGGAGGCCAATTCGTCTGAACCCAATGCTTCTCTCGAGCTCTGCTATCCCACATACAGAGAAAACAGGGATACTTTGTGTATCCACGTTGTTGATCAAGAAGAAAGGACACCATTTTAAGGTCAACACAGATGATCCAATTGTGTTTGTCATATTGCAATAACTCAATGACTCTCTTTACATCTCCATATTCTTCACGAAGACAGACCGAATGCCCAATAGGGACTGCGCCAAACAAATTGCCAAAACAAAAAAAGTTTTACTACAGCTCACAAGTGGAATTTTGCTTATCTGGAGGGTAAGCTGTGGAGAAAAAACTTGACGTGCTAGAAAAAAACTGACTACAGATTTGGAATCAGCATGCCAATTTTAGTCTAAATAAGCTCAAAAATCTAACTCAACAATTTTTTTTTCTTCAAATTGTTCCCCAGTGTTATTTATCGGCATAATTGCTACGTAAGAAAATGGTCCTGGATAATGGGTGTTATTCGTTTCTTTACGGCTGGTTGGTTGTTTCTCTCTCTCTCTCGCTCTCTCTCTCTCTCTCTCTCTCTCTCTCTCTCTCTCTCTCTACTTCCTTCTAAATCCACTATGACCAATATACAACACCATTACCTTCATTTACACACAAATAAACCCCACTCCATTACTATTAAAACACCAGTGAGCATAGAGCACGTAAACCCTTAGTCAATAAACAACCAATAGCAGCACGAGAGCCACCAACGCCTCAGCCAATCACGGGCCGCGAGGGACGTTCCAACACTACCGCCACAAGGTTCAAGAGATGCCAACTCATCAAGGCAACATTACAACCAACGTAAAGGACAAAATAAACGCTGTAAAGACACTAGATCCCCACTGACGATAAGAAATAATGAAATAAACGATGATTTATACCTGTGTAATACATATAATATAGATAAAACGTAAGAACAGATGTATATTGGTACTTACATACGTAGGAGCAGATTTTGAAAAAGCTAACGAGGTGATTTTTCTCTCCACTATCTGATTCTATGCCACTTAACACAACCTGTTCGTCAGCCACTCCTTCAGGAACCCGAGTGTTAGCAGGGAAGGCTAAAGGGATCACACACAGGATAGTTCACGTTGGCTTGTCCATTTAGTACCAGTTTCAGAGGACAGCGGGAGAGGAGGGTGAGGCGAGCGTCCCTCCTCCACTCCCACTAGCCGGTAGGGGCAGACTGACGCCCTCCGGTGGTTCAGTGTGTCGAAGTTGTGAGGTTCGAAACAGCGTGACCCCTGCTTCGGTGATTTGCATGGTGAAGCAAGACAGAATGGAAATTGAATATAACTATGAACGAGTGTTATGATAGTGCTAGCTATGTATTGTTTTGTGTTTTGATAGATGATATTTTGTGTGTTTGTGTTTGTTCGTGTGTGTGTGTGTGTGTGTGTGGTTGTGTGTGTGTGTTGGATGCAGTAAATCGAAGCCTCGCCACGTACAGTCATGTATAATGCATATGTGTGCATATTGTGGTTGTGTTGGTTTCTGTGTGTGTGTGGGGGGGGGGGGGGGGGGGTAAGTCATGTAGGCATCTATAACAAAAGCAAATTTAACTATGTTTTGACTCGTTTATTTAATGTGTGTGCGTGTGTGTGTGTATGTGTGTGTGTGTGTGTTAGCAGGAAGTCACGTTGGCCCGGGTTCTTGTAAGGATTTTTTCGGCCATTGCACTCTTAAGTGGAAGCCAATCTTTGGAGCGTGATCCTGAGCAGGGCGCGGGGCGGGGAGAGGCGCGGGCAGGGAGACTGTGGCTAATAAGTGGCTTCAGAAAGATCCTGAGCAGGGCGCGGGGCGGGGAGAGGCGCGGGCAGGGAGACTGTGGCTAATAAGTGGCGTCAGAAAGATCCTGAGCAGGGCGCGGGGCGGGGAGAGGCGCGGGCATGGAGACTGTGGCTAATAAGTGGCTTCAGAAAGATCCTGAGCAGGGCGCGGGGCGGGGAGAGGCGCGGGCAGGGAGACTGTGGATAATAAGTGGCTTCAGAAAGATCCTGAGCAGGGCGCGGGGCGGGGAGAGGCGCGGGCAGGGAGACTGTGGATAATAAGTGGCGTCACAAAGATGGGAAGGAGGAGAAAGAGGAGGAGGAGGAATAATGGTAGGAAATTGGAATAAGAGAAAGTGGAAGGGGAGGAGAAAGAGTTGGATAGGATGGGTCAGGAAGAGGAGGAGGAGGAAGAGGAGGAGGAGAAGGAGCATGAGTTGTAGGAGGAGGAATAATGGGATAATAGAAAGTGGAACTGAAGGAGGAAGAGTTGGAGAAGATGGGTCAGGAGGAGTAGGAGGAGTAGGAAGAGGGAAAAGTGAAGAGGATGAGGAGGAGAGGTCATACTGCCTACAGGCGCTATAGGCATAAATGTAATAGAAAAAAAAGATATATGCATTTTCCTTCGTATCATAACTCATTATATTTTACTCTATGTCTAGTTTTTCTATACACATCTTTCCGTGGCTTATCATGTGCAATATTTTCCTACGTATTTTTTCTATTATATGATGTGAATATTGTCCCCTAGACTGTCTTATTCTGTTTTTTAAGGTGTATTTCTTATTTATATCATTTTTGCAATAATTTTCTTTATTTAAATATATTTATAACTTTATTTCAAGAAGACAACGGCGTGCACAAGATTTTTCATCGCAAGAAAGATGAAGAAACCATTTGCTTTAACAGAGAGAATGAGATTGCGAGATACACAGAAAACAGAACACATTTTGTAGATCTTGTTTTTCTTTCTTTCTTTTGGTGGGCCTTCTCTTCCATGTCGCAGGACCTAATAGCCAACCATGACAAAATGAGGTGAGAGAAAAGCAGAGAACAAAACAAAAATAAAGAGGAGGAAGAAAACGGGCTTCATGGATTAGAAAAAAGGCCGAAGAAGAGGAGGAAGAAGAGTAGAGGAGGAGGAGGAGGGAGGAGGAGGAGGAGGAGGAGGAGGAGGAGGAGATGGCGGAGACGCGAGAGAAGACGAAGAAGAAGGCAGAAACCGTACGTGAGGTTTTATCCATTACGGGTCAAGGCGTGTCTAAGGCTATTAAAAAGGGGCTAAGACTGGGACCCTTTGTAACCTGGCATAGAAGGGAAGAGGCTTGAGAGACTGTTAAGGAGGTGGCGCTAGGAAGGTAAGGCTGAGGGAAGGGTGTGTGTAAGGGGCAGAGGGGAGGTGGCGGGACAGATGGTGATGGAAGGTGAGAAGGAAAGGGATGGGAGTGTAGTATAGGTGTGTGTGAGAACAAAGAGTTATGGAGGTTGATGTGATGGTCCTAATGATAAGATATAAGATAATTTGATCCTATCTAGACACTTTGCAAGTACCAACGATAAAGTTATTGACTATACAAAGCGCCACCACGCCAGGATGAACCTGCTGGGAATCTGGTGGGATCGAACGCAGGGACGCTGCACGCGAGCCCACCCACACCTCTACCAACCGAGCCACCCTGATGGGTTACCCCTAATGATAAGATAAGATACTTTGATCCTATCTAGACACTTTGCAAGTACCATCTACATTCTACAAGGTTATTGACTATACAAGGCGCCACCACGCCAGGAGGAACTTGGTGGTAACCCTAATGTGTGCGCGCGTGTGTGTATGTGTGTGTGTGTGTGTGTGTGTGTGTGTGTGTGTGTGTGTGTGTGTGTGTGTGTGTGTGTGTGTGTGTGTGTGTGTGTGTGTGTGTGTGGAATGTCTGTTTACTAACAAAGGCAAAGAAAACGGTAGTTGAGGGGAATAACTATTACTTTTGACAGGATTTTCTTGGAAATAACCTCATTGTGATTCCCACACAAAGTTACTATAATTAAAGTAAACCTAAACCTAACCTAACTTAAAGTTTTTCTAACCTTACCTAACCTAGCGGTCTGCCGAAAAGGGAGAGCGCGTGGAGAATATGCCGCCTGGACATGCCTTTGTTGATCAAGTCAATATTAGTAATTACTCCCCTCAACTCCCGTTTTCTTTGCCTTTGTTAGTAAACAGACATTCCCTCATAAACAGACACTTGCCCACACGACACCGGGGATTGTAGGGATCGCGGGCAATGAACGCGCGGACCAAGCTGCTCGTCATGCCGCCACCAACAAACCTGTCTCTGTCCGGCTCTCCCCCAGCCTCTCACTCATCAAGTCTCGTGTGTCTGCTGCAGTGAAGAAACTTGACAAGGCAGCCTTTGAAGACCTTCTCGCAGAGGGTTTAATCTCCGCTATGTGGTATGCAACAGTTACTCGATTTGAACCATTCTTCCCGCCTTCTACAATGGATCCACGCACCGTCACCAGCCTGCATCGCCTTCGCCTGGGCTACCTCGGAACAACCCAAAAGACAAATAAAACGGCCAACCCATGCGAACACTGCCTAGAGATGGAGGAATCACAACTACTACACTATGTCCTGCATTGCTCTTCCACCGCCAGGCTGCGCCTCTACCATCACGCAACTTACCCAAGAGAAGTCGAAACGGCAGCCTCCGTCCTGAGTGCTGTTCCCCTAAATATCCTTGCTGAAGTCGTCACCTCATACCCTCCACCCCGTTAACTACTGTGACATCTAACTGTTTAACACTAACGGGCTCTTAGAAAGCCCGTGCCTTCCTACAATGGAAGTGCAATAAAAAAAATAAAAAATAAAAAAAAAAATGTAACGCCACTGAAACATCACTGAAACGCCACTGAAACATCACTGAAACGCCACTGAAACATCACTGAAACGCCACTGAAACAACATCACTGAAACGCCAGTGAAACAACATCACTGAAACATCACTGAAACGCCACTGAAACAACATCACTGAAACGCCAGTGAAACAACATCACTGAAACGCCACTGAAACAACATCACTGAAACACCACTGAAACAACATCACTGAAACACCACTGAAACGCCACTGAAACAACATCACTGAAACCCACTGAAACGCCACTGAAACACATCATGAAACGCCACTGAAACAACATCACTGAAACGCCACTGAAACAACATCACTGAAACAGCATCACTGAAAAACCACTGAAACAACATCACTGAAACGCCACTGAAACAACATCACTGAAACGCCACTGAAACAACATCACTGAAACACCACTGAAACGCCACTGAAACAACATCACTGAAACGCCACTGAAACAACATCACTGAAACGCCACTGAAACAACATCACTGAAACAGCATCAATGAAACACCACTGAAACAACATCACTGAAACAACATCACTGAAACAACATCACTGAAACATCACTGAAACACTCACTGAAACAATCACTGAACATCACTGAAACATCACTGAAACAACATCACTGAAACATCACTGAAACAACATCACTGAAACACCACTGAAACAACATCACTGAAACAACATCACTGAAACAACATCACTGAAACATCACTGAAACACATCACTGAAACAACATCACTGAAACACATCACTGAAACATCACTGAACAACATCACTGAAACAACATCACTGAAAAACATCACTGAAACATCACTGAAACATCACTGAAAAAACATCACTGAAACAACATCACTGAAACATCACTGAAACATCACTGAAACATCACTGAAACATCATCACTGAAACAACATCACTGAAACATCACTGAAACATCACTGAAACACATCACTGAAACAACATCACTGAAACATCACTGAAACAACATCACTGAAATAACATCACTGAAACATCACTGAAATAACATCACTGAAACAACATCACTGAAACATCACTGAAACAACATCACTGAAAAACATCACTGAAACATCACTGAAATAACATCACTGAAACAACATCACTGAAACATCACTGAAAACATCACTGAAACAACATCACTGAAACATCACTGAAACATCACTGAAACAACATCACTGAAAACATCACTGAAAACATCACTGAAACAACATCACTGAAACATCACTGAAACACATCACTGAAACAACTCACTGAAACATCACTGAAACAACATCACTGAAACATCACTGAAACAACATCACTGAAACATCACTGAAACATCACTGAAACAACATCACTGAAACATCACTGAAACATCACTGAAACAACATCACTGAAACATCACTGAAACAACATCACTGAAACATCACTGAAACAACATCACTGAAACACATCACTGAAACATCACTGAAACAACATCACTGAAACAAATCACTGAAACATCACTGAAACATCACTGAAACAACATCACTGAAAACATCACTGAAACATCACTGAAACAACATCACTGAAACAACATCACTGAAACAACATCACTGAAACATCACTGAAACAACATCACTGAAACAACATCACTGAAACAACATAACTGAAACATCACTGAAACAACATCACTGAAACAACATCACTGAAACAACATCACTGAAACATCACTGAAACATCACTGAAACAACATCACTGAAATAACATCACTGAAACACCACTGAAATAACATCACTGCAACGCCACTGAAATAACATCACTGAAACACCACTGAAACAACATCACTGAAACACCACTGAAACAACATCACTGAAACATCACTGAAACATCACTGAAACAACATCACTGAAATAACATCACTGAAACACCACTGAAATAACATCACTGCAACGCCACTGAAATAACATCACTGAAACACCACTGAAACAACATCACTGAAACGCCACTGAAACAACATCACTGAAACATCACAGAAACGCCACTGAAACAACATCACTGAAACATCACAGAAACGCCACTGAAATAACATCACTGAAACACCACTGAAACAACATCACTGAAACGCCACTGAAACAACATCACTGAAACATCACAGAAACGCCACTGAAACAACATCACTGAAACACCACTGAAACGCCACTGAAACAACATCACTGAAACATCACAGAAATGCCACTGAAACAACATCACTGAAACGCCACTGAAACAACATCACTGAAACATCCCTGAAACGCCACTGAAATAACATCACTGAAACATCACAAAAATGCCACTGAAACAACATCACTGAAACGCCACTGAAACAACATCACTGA
>JACEEZ010017533.1:5000-22500 GCA_016584305.1 Chionoecetes opilio | reverse complement strand
TCTCTCTCTCTCTCTCTCTCTCTCTCTCTCTCTCTCTCTCTCTCTCTCTCTCTCTACTCACTATAGTTGAAGACACAGTAGGCTAGAGGACTGCAACACATTTTACCTCTCCTTCTCTATCGTTATTTCTCTCTCTCTCTACTAAGTATAATTACTTAACGACTCAGGAAGCTAGAGTACAACACATTATCTCTCTCTCTATACCTTTCTTTCTTTCTCTCTCTCGCTTTCTCTTTCTCTCGCTTGCTTTCTATCTTTCTCTCTCTTGCTTTCAATCTTTCTCTCTCGCTCTTTCTTTCTTTCTTTCTCTCATTCTTCCTCTCTCTCTCTTTATGTACCCTCTCTTTCTCTTTATTAAGTCACAATATAAAACAACACTTATTTGAAAACAATACCTGGATGAATAACTTTAATGCTAATTAACACATTATTTCTTGCTGAACTAACGATAATTTCGAAAATTTAACTCTCTCTCTCTCGTTCTCGCTCTCGCTTTCTCTCTCGCTTTCTCTCTCTCTCTCTCTCTCTCTCTCTCTCTCTCTCTCTCTCTCTCTCTCTCTCTCTCTCTCTCTCTCTCTCTCTCTCTCTCTCTCTCTCTCTCTCTCTCTCTCTCTCTGTGTGTCTCCTTCTCTCATATATTACTGTAACCTTTGCATCACAAGTGCGCATACTTGGATTAAAGACTTGGAAAATAGGACACAGGCAAATTGGACGGATGAGGGCCGTATTGAACTCAGTAAACAGTATGCGCTCGACAGTGCCTATACTCAATATCACGTTCTGTGCGTCAAAACATCGACATGATTAGGCAGAAGTAAAGAAAGCTTTTCTAGAGCTTTACCCTGAGGAACGATCACTACCTAGCTTGATGAGTGAATTGTCTTCCGTCACAAGGAAGCCTAGAGACACAATTACGGAATTATATATCCGTATAGAAGGAATAGTAGATAGCTTGGAGGCGTTAAAGCCGACAGGCAAGGAAGTGTACAATGATCTTTTTGTTTCCATCATTATGGCGGCATTACCTTAGGACTTTGCATATGTCTTATCGGAAGTGGACATGAGAAGTCCACTAACTGTCTATAAAAAGGCTATTAAATATGTAGCATCTCATCCAAGTTTACAATTAACGGACATGGCAATAAGGAAGGAAAATAACATTATTCCTGTCCATGCCATTGCGGTGACCCTGGACCGGTGAATCCTGGACCGGTGAATCCAGGACCGGTGAATCCAGGACCGGTGAATCCAGGACCGGTGAATCCAGGACCGGTGAATCCAGGACCGGTGAATCCAGGACCGGTGAATCCAGGACCGGTGAACCCAGGACCAATGAACCCAGGACCAATGAATCCAGGACCAATGAATCCAGGACCAATGAACCCAGGACCAATGAACCCAGGACCAATGAACCCAGGACCAATGAACCCAGGACCAATGAATCCAGGACCAATGAACCCAGGACCAATGAATCCAGGACCAATGAATCCAGGACCAATGAACCCAGGACCAATGAATCCAGGACCAATGAACCCAGGACCAATGAATCCAGGACCAATGAACCCAGGACCAATGAATCCAGGACCAATGAATCCAGGACCAATGAACCCAGGACCAATGAACCCAGGACCAATGAACCCAGGACCAATGAACCCAGGACCAATGAATCCAGGACCAATGAACCCAGGACCAATGAATCCAGGACCAATGAATCCAGGACCAATGAACCCAGGACCAATGAATCCAGGACCAATGAACCCAGGATCAATGAATCCAGGACCAATGAACCCAGGACCAATGAATCCAGGACCAATGAATCCAGGACCAATGAACCCAGGACCAATGAATCCAGGACCAATGAACCCAGGACCAATGAACCCAGGACCAATGAATCCAGGACCAATGAACCCAGGACCAATGAACCCAGGACCAATGAATCCAGGACCAATGAACCCAGGACCAATGAACCCAGGACCAATGAACCCAGGACCAATGAATCCAGGACCAATGAACCCAGGACCAATGAACCCAGGACCAATGAACCCAGGACCAATGAACCCAGGACCAATGAACCCAGGACCAATGAATCCAGGACCAATGAACCCAGGACCAATGAACCCAGGACCAATGAATCCAGGACCAATGAATCCAGGACCAATGAACCCAGGACCAATGAATCCAGGAAAAATGAATCCAGGACCAATGAATCCAGGACCAATGAATCCAGGACCAATGAATCCAGGACCAATGAACCCAGGACCAATGAACCCAGGACCAATGAATCCAGGACCAATGAATCCAGGACCAATGAATCCAGGACCAATGAATCCAGGACCAATGAATCCAGGACCAATGAACCCAGGACCAATGAATCCAGGACCAATGAACCCAGGACCAATGAACCCAGGACCAATGAATCCAGGACCAATGAATCCAGGACCAATGAACCCAGGACCAATGAATCCAGGACCAATGAACCCAGGACCAATGAACCCAGGACCAATGAATCCAGGACCAATGAATCCAGGACCAATGAACCCAGGACCAATGAATCCAGGACCAATGAATCCAGGACCAATGAATCCAGGACCAATGAACCCAGGACCAATGAACCCAGGACCAATGAATCCAGGACCAATGAATTTCCCGGACCAATGAACCAGGACCAATGAACCCAGGACCAATGAACCCAGGACCAATGAATCCAGGACCAATGAATCCAGGACCAATGAACCCAGGACCAATGAACCAGGACCAATGAATCCAGGACCAATGAATCCAGGACCAATGAACCAGGACCAATGAATCCAGGACCAATGAACCAGGACCAATGAACCCAGGACCAATGAATCCAGGACCAATGAACCAGGACCAATGAACCCAGGACCAATGAATCCAGGACCTAATGAACCAGGACCAATGAACCCAGGACCAATGAACCCAGGACCAATGAATCCAGGACCAATGAATCCAGGACCAATGAATCCAGGACCAATGAACCCAGGACCAATGAATCCAGGACCAATGAACCCAGGACCAATGAATCCAGGACCAATGAACCCAGGACCAATGAATCCAGGACCAATGAACCCAGGACCAATGAATCCAGGACCAATGAACCCAGGACCAATGAATCCAGGACCAATGAATCCAGGACCAATGAATCCAGGACCAATGAATCCAGGACCAATGAATCCAGGACCAATGAATCCAGGACCAATGAACCCAGGACCAATGAATCCAGGACCAATGAACCCAGGACCAATGAATCCAGGACCAATGAACCCAGGACCAATGAATCCAGGACCAATGAACCCAGGACCAATGAATCCAGGACCAATGAACCCAGGACCAATGAACCCAGGACCAATGAACCCAGGACCAATGAATCCAGGACCAATGAACCCAGGACCAATGAATCCAGGACCAATGAATCCCAGGACCAATGAACCAGGACCAATGAACCAGGACCAATGAATCCAGGACCAATGAATCCAGGACCAATGAACCCAGGACCAATGAATCCAGGACCAATGAATCCAGGACCAATGAATCCAGGACCAATGAACCAGGACCAATGAACCCAGGACCAATGAATCCAGGACCAATGAATCCAGGACCAATGAGCAACCCAGGACCAATGAACCCAGGACCAATGAACCAGGACCAATGAATCCAGGACCAATGAACCAGGACCAATGAATCCAGGACCAATGAACCCAGGACCAATGAACCCAGGACCAATGAATCCAGGACCAATGAACCCAGGACCAATGAACTCCAGGACCAATGAATCCAGGACCAATGAATCCAGGACCCAATGAATCCAGGACCAATGAATCCAGGACCAATGAACCCAGGACCAATGAACCCAGGACCAATGAACCCAGGACCAATGAATCCAGGACCAATGAACCAGGACCAATGAATCCAGGACCAATGAACCCAGGACCAATGAACCAGGACCAATGAACCCAGGACCAATGAATCCAGGACCAATGAACCCAGGACCAATGAATCCAGGACCAATGAACCCAGGACCAATGAATCCAGGACCAATGAATCCAGGACCAATGAACCCAGGACCAATGAACCAAGGAACCAATGAACCAGGACCAATGAACCCAGGACCAATGAATCCAGGACCAATGAACCCAGGACCAATGAACCCAGGACCAATGAATCCAGGACCAATGAATCCAGGACCAATGAACCCAGGACCAATGAATCCAGGACCAATGAACCCAGGACCAATGAATCCAGGACCAATGAACCCAGGACCAATGAACCAGGACCAATGAACCCAGGACCAATGAACCCGGACCAATGAACCCAGTGACCAGATGAACCCAGGACCAATGAATCCAGGACCAATGAACCCAGGACCAATGAATCCAGGACCAATGAATCCAGGACCAATGAATCCAGGACCAATGAACCCAGGACCAATGAACCCAGGACCAATGAACCCAGGACCAATGAATCCAGGACCAATGAATCCAGGACCAATGAATCCAGGACCAATGAACCAGGACCAATGAACCAGGACCAATGAACCAGGACCAATGAACCCAGGACCAATGAATCCAGGACCAATGAACCCAGGACCAATGAATCCAGGACCAATGAACCAGGACCAATGAATCCAGGACCAATGAACCAGGACCAATGAATCCAGGACCAATGAACCCAGGACCAAAGAACCCAGGACCAATGAACCAGGACCAATGAATCCAGGACCAATGAATCCAGGACAATGAATCCAGGACCAATGAATCAGGACCAATGAATCCAGGACCAATGAATCCAGGACCAATGAATCCAGGACCAATGAATCCAGGACCAATGAATCCAGGACCAATGAATCCAGGACCAATGAAGTCCAGGACCAATGAATCCAGGACCAATGAACCAGGACCAATGAATCCAGGACCAATGAATCCAGGACCAATGAATCCAGGACCAATGAACCCAGGACCAATGAATCCAGGACCAATGAACCCAGGACCAATGAATCCAGGACCAATGAATCCAGGACCAATGAATCCAGGACCAATGAATCCAGGACCAATGAACCCAGGACCAATGAATCCAGGACCAATGAACCCAGGACCAATGAATCCAGGACCAATGAACCCAGGACCAATGAATCCAGGACCAATGAACCCAGGACCAATGAATCCAGGACCAATGAACCCAGGACCAATGAATCCAGGACCAATGAACCCAGGACCAATGAATCCAGGACCAATGAACCCAGGACCAATGAACCCAGGACCAATGAATCCAGGACCAATGAATCCAGGACCAATGAACCCAGGACCAATGAACCCAGGACCAATGAACCCAGGACCAATGAACCCAGGACCAATGAATCCAGGACCAATGAATCCAGGACCAATGAACCCAGGACCAATGAACCCAGGACCAATGAACCCAGGACCAATGAACCCAGGACCAATGAACCCAGGACCAATGAACCCAGGACCAATGAATCCAGGACCAATGAACCCAGGACCAATGAATCAAATTACCTCACAAGAGTCCTTAAATTCTCGACTTCCAATGAATCGAGCTAAATGTCAAAGATGTGGATACACAAATCACACGACTCAAAATTGTAGAGCCATCGAGTGTTATCGATGCCATAAGTTTGGTCATATGTCAAAGTCGTGCACGGTGAGACTTCCACAATGGAACCGACAACAAGTAATTTTTTCACCTGTGAGATTCAGGGATACACAAATAGAGACTGCAGATTTTCTAACTATATACAAAAAAACCTGCCAAATTACCAACAGAGAAGATATACACCGAATCAGTAGTGCTAGCGGCGAGACACGAACAGTTATGATAGAGATAATACTCGAAGGGAAAAATGTACTAGCTTTATTTGATACAGGGGCAGGAATTTCTATAATATCGCAGGTCAAAATAAATCAAATAAAAAAACAAGCAAGTCTACCAAGATAGGACGGTTATTAGGAATGCCAGTGGGGACATCATGTCAACGTCAGGAAAGAGTAAGCTGAATATAATGATAGGAAGTAAGGAGTTTTCCCATGACTTTGTGATCTCCGAGGAAAAATTGCCGTCGAAACAAATTTTGGGCAGGGATTTTATTCGTAAATATAGGGTAAAATTAGATACCCAACCTCTAACCTTACAGATAGAAGGGGAAAAATATATAGCAGAAGTGCCGATGAAAATTGCACTTCAAATGATAAATGATGAGGACGTGAAGTCAGTAAAAGAGATCTCCGAGGAAACCGTGAAAATTAAATGTACCGTAGCACAAGCAACAATGTTAGAAGGAGAAAAAGTAAGTTATGTCACCTTAGAAACCAAGCTGGTGGATTGTGACACAGCTATCTTTGAACCAGTGGCAGGAGTTATAGGAGCGGATTTGTTATGTCCGGGTATAGTACACCTGGAGAGCGATAAGCAAAAAAACAAATCACGATTTGTAATAAGATATATTAATACTGGCAGCGAGGAAAAATATCTAGAACCAGGCAAGACAGTAGGAATGGTTCAACTATGTAATAAAGAAATCTTACAGGAAACTAATCCTTATGTGGTAATGGCTATAACGCCTGAAGAGGAAACAGATAGACTGGAAGGTCTTTTGAAAATTGCGGATTACATGTATCCTGAAAATACGGAGAGCAATGTTCTAAAACATTTAATTAGGAAATATCCTAAAGTTTTCGCCGAAGACGGTGACCCTCCCAGTATCACACCATATATTTGGATACTATAAAATTGCAATCAACACCTAAGCCAAGGAAGCCCTATCAAATTCTAGTTTGTGTTTATGACAGAGTGGCAGATCAAATACAAATCATGGAAAGTCAGGGAATTATCAGGCCGTCAAGATCAGCTTTCCACTCACCCTTAGTGCCAGTTGTAAAGAAGGACGGGAAAATACGTCTCTGTATTGATTTCCGTAGCCTTAACACTCATATAATAAACGATTCTTATCCACTATCAAATATAAATAATATTTTGTATAATTTAGGAAAAGGACAAATATTTTCTTGTCTTGATTTGCAGCAGGGATATTCTCAAATCCCGTTAGCTGAGGAAAGTAAACCATGGACAGCATTTGTGGCGCCACAAGGACTATACGAGCACAATGTGCTTCCAATGGGGTTGAAAGATTCCCCTGCGGCTTTTTGTAGAATCATAAGTCAAGTATTAATAGGGTTAACAGGTCATGATACCCATGTGTATATGGATGATATTATCATCCAAGGATATAATCTGGAACACCACATAATCTAGAACAGGTGTTAAGACGACTACAAGAATCGAGGTTGACTTTTAACTTGCCTAAATGTAGCTTCTTTAAAGATAGTGTGAATTACTTGGGACACATAATCTCAGCTGAAGGGTTAAAACCCTAACCCAATAAAGTGGGGACAATAGTTAATATGCCAATACCAACAACAATAAAAGAATTACAATCCTTCCTGGGGATGACGAATTATTATAGGAAATTTGTCAAGAACTATGCTGACACGTCAGCTCCTCTTACCAAACTAATTAATGGAATGATGAAGCTAATAACGCATTTGTAGCATTGAAAACAGAACTTGCTCAGCAGATAACATTGAAATTTCCTGATTTTACCCTTCTATTCCAATTAAATCTAACAATGCAATTGGAGGTGTTTTGCAACAACTGGATGGTCAAAATAATCTCAGACCAATAAGTTTTTTTAGTAGAAAAATAAATAAAGCAGAGCTGAACTCTAGTGTGGTGGAGAAGGCAGCACTAGCTATTGTGTATGGACTGAAAATAAATAGGAATTTGTGCTTGTGCTATCCAATGCCAGTGCTCACGGAGCCCAGACCCTTAGTGTGGTTATTAACGACGTCCAATGCCAGTGTTCACGGAGCCTAGACCCTTGGTGTGGTTATTAACGACGTCCAATGCCAGTGTTCACGGAGCCTAGACCCTTGGTGTGGTTATTAACGACGTCCAATGCCAGTGTTCACGGAGCCTAGACCCTTGGTGTGGTTATTAACGACGTCCAATGCCAGTGTTCACGGAGCCTAGACCCTTGGTGTGGTTATTAACGACGTCCAATGCCAGTGTTCACGGAGCCTAGACCCTTGGTGTGGTTATTAACGACGTCCAATGCCAGTGTTCACGGAGCCTAGACCCTTGGTGTGGTTATTAACGACGTCCAATGCCAGTGCTCACGGACCCCAGACCCTTAGTGTGGTTATCAACGACGTCCAATGCCAGTGTTCACGGAGTAGCCTAGACAACCTTGGCTGTGTGTTATTAACGACGTCCAATGCCAGTGCTCACGGACCCCAGACCCTTGGTGTGGTTATTAACGACGTCCAATGCCAGTGCTCACGGACCCCAGACCCTTGTGTGGTTATTAACGACGTCCAATGCCAGTGCTCACGGACCCCAGACCCTTAGTGTGGTTATTAACGACGTCCAATGCCAGTGCTCACGGACCCCAGACCCTTAGTGTGGTTATTAACGACGTCCAATGCCAGTGCTCACGGACCCCAGACCCTTAGTGTGGTTATTAACGACGTCCAATGCCAGTGCTCACGGACCCCAGACCCTTAGTGTGGTTATTAACGACGTCCAATGCCAGTGCTCACGGACCCCAGACCCTTAGTGTGGTTATTAACGACGTCCAATGCCAGTGCTCACGGACCCCAGACCCTTAGTGTGGTTATTAACGACGTCCAATGCCAGTGCTCACGGACCCCAGACCCTTAGTGTGGTTATTAACGACGTCCAATGCCAGTGCTCACGGACCCCAGACCCTTGGTGTGGTTATTAACGACGTCCAATGCCAGTGGCAGAATAGCTAGATGGCAACTTTTGGTTGCATAATTTGATGTCAAGGTGAACTCTATTCCTGGCAAGGCTAACAACGTAGCCGACTTTTTATCTAGATTGAGAAATACAAATGAAAATGAAGATGATGATGATGAAAAGATATACTCCTTGTCACAGAGGACAAGTAAAGGATGTTGATTGGAATTTGAAAGAAATAATTCGATTGCAAGATGAACATGAATATTATAAATTGGTAAAACAGTTACTGAAGGAGAATGTTGAGGTAGAAGATATTCTGAGAGAAATAAGTAAAACTAAAATAGATAAGAAATACAAGAAATTACTAATATCAGAAATGTCTGTAGAGGAAAATATATTGTATAGAAAAACTTATAATGCTTATGGTGAACTGACACGTCAGGTATTGATACCGGATTCTTATATTAATGTTGCTTTGCACTTCGGACATTCCTTGCCAACAGCGGGACATGGAGGAATGCAAGTTACCTTATCTAGATGTCAGAAATTTTGTTTCTGGCCACAAATGAGAAAAGATGTAGAGATGTTTTGCGAATTGTGCTTGGTATGCGGTCATCTTAAGCGTACGGGGGACGCCCCAGCGCCTTTTCGCCGTTACCCGGATGTGCAATTCCCATATGAGAGAGTCCACATAGACATAATAGGACCGATGGGTCAGTCAGACAATAACTATGTTTATTGTTTAGTCTGCATCGATGTCCTCACGAGATATTTAATTGCTGAACCTCTCAAAACTAAGATAGCTACGGAGGTAGCTAGAGTATTTTTTGATTCAGTTGTTTGTAAACAAGGAATTCCTGAAACTCTGGTCACTGACCAAGGTAAAAAATTTATCAACCAAGCTTTAGGTGGTATTGCTGAATTACTAAATATTCGGCACCTAAAGACTACTCCGTATCATCCTCAAGCAAATGGAGTCATAGAGAGATCTAACTCTACACTAATAAATATTTTGAGAACTTTGGTGGAAGATAATGTGAATATCTGGGATACTATGTTGCCCATAGCCACTTTTGTATGTAATTGTGCATTTCATAGGAGTATTCAAGATAGCCCATATTATTTGATGAATCTTAGGGATCCCCCCCTACCATTTGAAATAAAAAAGAAGGCAAAGATTTGGTATGATGTTGATGATTTTAGGACAGAAATTAGTATAAAAGCTAATGAGGTATATGAAAGATGTCAGAAATATTTTGAAGCTAAAGGTTTGGCAGAAAGAGGTCAATCAAAACGTGTTAAAATAAAACCTCTTGAATTAGGAGATAGGGTGTATGTTCGCAGAGTGCCCACGGCAGGAACGCCATCCAAATTGCAACCAGCTTACAAAGGCCCTTTTAGGGTAATAGGAAAGATTAGTGATGTGGTAATAAAAGTAAGAAATATTAGAACAGGGAAAATACAAACACTACACACTGATACAATATTCCGGGTCATCCAGGAAAACAATGCCTCGCCACATAGCAATCCCAACGTAGGGAGATAAGATAAGATTTTCATCCTATCTAGACACTTTGCAAGTACCAACTACAAGGTTATTGATATACAAAGCGCCGCCACGTCAGCACGAACTAGGCGGACTCGAACCGCTGACCGAATGCGCTGCACATTGCGAGGTCACGTCTCTACCAACCTTGCCACCCTGACGGGCAACGTAGGGAGAGCCTGGCCAGTACTAATACAGGTGAAGCAAGGGAAACTAAATTGGCGTTCCAACAAAATTATCCGTTCCCATTTTTAAGGGGGTTGTAAAATCGCGAATCCCATGTTAAATTGCTTATGTTCTTCTTGTAACTCCTCCCTTATTTATTGACCAAAATATTTTTCAATCAAAAATAATTTTAATTAGGAAGGATAGGTAATTAAGGTTTGCTATCGTTAGTTTTATACAATAGTAAAAATAAAAAAATTAAGTTCGATGAAAAAAAAAAAAAAATTGACAAATATTTGTCAAAAATCAAAATCAAATTCAAACAATAGTTACTATAGCAGAACTAATTCCTTTTTTATACTTTCATAAGCTGCAGTAGGAAATATTTGTGTAATAATAAGTGCAAAGGAGGAGATAATTTTCAAATGCAAAAACCAACGTTTTGAGAAATCAAGCGATGAAGTTGAAGCATTTAGTGTACTTTACCTATTGCAGCTAAGGACTTGAAATTCACAGGATGTATACATCGATATGAAAAAATGCAGGTGGGTGGGTGTGAAGGTGGGGGTGTGGGTGTGAGTGTGGGTGTGTGTGTGTGTGTGTATGTGTGGGTGTGGGTGTGGGTGAGCGTGTATGTGTGTGTGTGTGTGTGTGTGTCAGATGAGGATGGAGGGAAGGGGGGAGGGGAGGTAATAAGAAAAAAGGTCAGGTCTACACTCTATGGTCAGGTCATGGTTAGTCTCTCTCATCCCACGTCTTTCTACACACACACACACACACACACACAAGTACACACTGTGTGTGTTCACTGTGTCATGTGTCACTGTGTTGTGGGGGGGGGGGGCGCCTCGATCCTCGGGCGGAGCGGAGATAGATGGGCGGTCTTCTTAAAACCCGAGCCCCTGTCCACCATCAGTGAAAGGGTACCGGGTGTTAGCTGGGGGTTGTGACCCGCCTCCTGGAGTGATGGCTTCCCCCAACACTAAACACTGAGGATGAATAATAAGAATGTTGATATGGTGACGCGGCCATACGAGTTTGCTCAGGCTCTGTAAAATACAACTAGATGAATACAACTAGATGAATATACACACACTATTAGGGAGGGAGGGAAGGAAAGTGTTGATATGAAAGTTATGGTTGTGTGTGCATAGATGCAAAACAATAATAAAGATATAGTAATAACATCAAAACTCTAAAATAATAGTTATGATGATTAAGATAGTATTTGGTTATCTTGATATAAATGTTATCATCACTAATATCATTATGAATATAATTATTATTATTACTATTATTATCATCATTACTATTATAATTATCATTCTCGAAATAATGACATTAATAAATGTTATTGACAATGATGATGATATCAATAATTGAAGGATAAGGATATAAAAAAATATAAAATCAGAGAGCGAGAGAGAATATATTTTAGAAGTGGCTGTACGTATAGTACGTACGAGTAGGTAGACAGAAAGGCAGGATGAGAGGCTGGAATGTTCTTTATCGTCCTTCTAATCCCTCGGTCACTCCCCAGAGTCCTTTCCAAACCGAGTCAACTCTCTCTCTCTCTCTCTCTCTCTCTCTCTCTCTCTCTCTCACACACACACACACACACACACACACATAGGGGTAATCCGTAGTGTAGGGGTAGCACGCTCGGTTCACAACCGAGAAATCCCGGGTTCGATCCCTGGGCGGAGCGGAAACATATGGGCTGTTTCCTTAAAACCCGAGCCCCTGTCCACCCAGCAGTGAATGGATACCGGGTGTTAGCCGGGGTTTGTGACCCATCTCCCTGGGTGCTGGCTTCCCCCAACACTAAGCACTAAGGATGAATGATAAAAATGTTGATATGGAGACGGGGCCATACGAGCGTGGCTCAGGCCCTGTAAAATACAACCAGATGAATACAACTAGATGAATACACACACACACACACACACACACACACACACACCAATTGATGCTCCGTAGTGTATTGGCTAGTAGGTTCGGTTCACAACCCAGAAGTCTCGGGTTCAATTCCCTGGTGGAGCAGAGAAAGATGGGCGGTCTCCTTCAAACCAGAGCCCCTGTCCACCCAGCAGTGAATGAATACCTGGTGTTAGCCGGGTGGCACTTTTCATAAGTCCTGCTTTTGGTGCAACCACTCAGCTGCCTCACTTGCTCTACGCTTGGCTGTAGCTCTGAAAACTAACCACATGATTTTCTCGAAAATACCCTCATTGTGATTCCCACACTAAGTTACCTGAAGTTGTTCAAGAAACTTTACCTTTGTTAACTGTAACCTAACGTAACCGCGAATTTTTGTGGACCAAATATCACAGTGGCTGCACCAAACCCGCGAGGACTTGGGAAAAGTGTTGCCCGGGGTTGTGTCCTGTCTCCCGTAATCATGGTTTCGGCCAACAGTAAGAGTAAGCACTAAGGAAGCAAAATGAAAATGTAGATATGGAGACGAGAGAGAGACGATGGAGACGAGAGATATGCGAGAATTGAGGAAACCTTGATGTAGGGTGATGGGTAATGGGTGAGTGAATGGGTGGGGTGATGGGTAATGGGTGTGGGGTGATGGGTGAGTGAATGGGTGGGGGGTGATGGATGGGTTGGGGGTGATGGGAATAGGTGGGGGGTGATGGGTAATGGGTGAGTGAATGGGTGTGTAGTGATGGGTAATGGGTGAGTGAATGGGTGGGGGGTGATGGGTAATGGGTGAGTGAATGGGTGGGGGGTGATGGGTAATGGGTGAGTGAATGGGTGGGGGGTGATGGGTAATGGGTGAGTGAATGGGTGGGGGGTGATGGGTAATGGGTGAGTGAATGGGTGGGGGGAATACATACATTTCTACATCCATGATTTCAGGAAGTTAGAAGGGGCTATCTGGAGAGTCCGTAAGGCCCACCACCAATAGCCCTCCGCAGGAGCTAGCCAAAAAGTCCGCCCGGAGGACGGCTTTGCGGCTAGTATATATATATATATATATATATATATATATATTATTTTTGTTTTTTTATTTTACATCACAAAGGACTGGCCAAGAGCACACCAAAAATAGGTAACACAAAACCCGCTTAGTTGCCAGTCCCTATAAAGAAGACAGTAAAAGAGAGACAAAAATGAGGTGTGTGCCAATTTAGTTCGGGAGGAGTCTTGTCACTCTTCTCTTGAAAAGATTTAAGTCGTAGGAAAGTGGAAAAATAGAAATAGGAAGAGAGTTCCAGACTTTACCAGTGAAAGGGATGTAAGAGTAAACATACTGATTAACTCTTGCATTTGGAAGATGGACAGAATAGGAATGAGAATGAGTAAAAAGTCTTGTGCAGCGAGGCCGCGGAAGGGGGGAAGGCATGCAGTTAGCAAGTTCAGAAGAGCTGTGAGCATGAAAATAACGGTAGAAGATAGCAAGAGAAGCAACATTCCGGCCGTGATTTAAAGATTGAAGACAGTCAGTCAGAGGAGGGGAGTTGATGAGACGAAATTTTTTTGACTCAACCCTGTTTAGGAGAGCTGTATGAGTGGATCCTCCCCAAACATGTGAGACATACTCCATACATGGGCGGATAAGGCCCCTGTACAGAGCAAGCAACTGGTAGTGGTAGTAGTGGTGGTAGTAGTAGTAGCAGTAGTAGTAGTAGTGGTAGTAGTGGTGATAGTGGTGGTGGTAGTAGTAGTAGTAGTAGTAGTAGCAGCAGTAGTAGCAGCAGTAGAAAAACTATATATATATATATATATATATATATATATATATATCATGATGTTTCAGGGTGACAGAGACACTCGGTATACTTGGGGTTGTTTATGCAACGTTTCGCCAAGGCACTTGGCATCATCAGGCTAAAAATAGTTAAAATTTAATATATTGTAATGCTAAAAAGCGAACATCTAAAAAATTAATTCTAAGAAACAATAAAATATTCCTATATTTTCTAAAATTACTAACTAATAAATAAAATATAATTTGTACTTAACGGACCTTGGTGTGTATGCTGTCTGAGTTGGTAGAGGACTGAATGAACACTAGTTTTGTGGGTGACATTTCAGCTTGTGTGGGGCGATCGAACCGAGAGTCGGGCAATCGAAACAGTGGTAGTCATTTGAGTATATGTAGTTGTTGTGAAATGACTTGGTTATTAAGATCAGGGGACAAGTGCTTGATGTGTATAGCTTCTAATAATTTAGTGTCACTAGGGTAGTGTGCCTTGGATAGGATACTAAAGTCATTCATAGAAAAAGGGTGATCTAAATCATGTGAGTGTGAGCGGATTGCAGATTGCGAAGGTGAAGAAATGGGTCGACCAGTACGTGCAGAAACACCTTTATGCTCAGAAAGCCTAAGGGTTAGATTCCTTGTCGTCTTCTTGGGTTCGATCGCCCCACACAAGCTGAAATGTCACCCACAAAACTAGTGTTCATTCAGTCCTCTACCAACTCAGACAGCATACACACCAAGGTCCGTTAAGTACAAATTATATTTTATTTATTAGTTAGTAATTTTAAAATATGAATATTTTATTGTTTTAGAATTAATTTTTAGTTTTTAGTCTATAGCTATNGTGTGGGGGGGTAGGTTGTGGGGGGGGGGTTGTGTGTGGGGGGGGTTGTGGTGGGGGGGTCTTGTGTGGGGGGGGTTTGTGTGTGGGGGGGTTTGTGTGTGGGGGGGGGGGGGGTTGTGTGTTTTGTTGGGGGGGGGGGTGGGGGGGGTTGGTGTGGGGGGTGTTTGTGTGGGGGGGGTTGGTGTGTGTGGGAGTCTGTGTGTGTGGGGGGGTCTGTGTGTGTGGGGGGGTCTGTGTGTGTGGGGGGGTCTGTGGGTGGGGGGGGTCTGTGTGTGTGCAGGGGGTCTGTGTGTGTGGGGGGTCTGTGTGTGTGTGGGAGTCTGTGTGTGTGGGAGGGTCTGTGTGTGTGTGGGGTCTGTGTGTGGGGGGTCATGTGTGTGTGTGGGGGGTCTGTGTTTGGGGGGGGTTGTGTGTGTGGGGGGTCTGTGTGTGTGGGGGGTCTGTGTGTGTGGGGGGTCTGTGTGTGTGGGGAGGTCTGTGTGTGTGGGGGGGGTCTGTGTGTGTGGGGGGTCTGTGTGTGGGGGGGGTCTGGTGTGTGGGGGGTCTGTGTGTGTGGGGGGTCTGTGTGTGTGTGTGGGAGTCTGTGTGTGTGGGAGGGTCTGTGTGTGTGGGGGGTCTGTGTGTGTGTGGGGGGTTTGTGTGTGTGGGGGGGGTATGTGTTGTGGGGGGGTCTGTGTGTGGGGGGGTTGTGTGTGTGGGGGGTGGTCTGTGTATGGGGGTTGTGTGTGGGGGGGGGGGGTCTGTGTGTGTGGGGGGGTCTGTGTGTGTGGGGGGGGTCTGTGTGTGTGGGGGGGTCTGTGTGTGGGGGGGGTCTGTGCGTGTGTGGGGGTCTATGAGAGAGAGAGAGAGAGAGAGAGAGAGAGAGAGAGAAGAGAGAGAGAGAGAGAGAGAGGAGAGAGAGAGAGAGAGAGAGAGAGAGGAGAGAGAGAGAGAGAGAGAGAGAGAGAGCAAATAAAAAAATATAAAAATGTATAGAAGTGCATATAATTACTTTAAGAAAATTTGACCCGAAAAATGTATATTCAAATGAATGAAAGAAATCGAAAAAACGAAGTAAAAAAAAAGAAAAAAAAGAATAATTACCAAACAGACAAAAAAAATATTGCAGAAAATCATCTCTCTCTCTCTCTCTCTCTCTCTCTCTCTCTCTCTTCTCTCTCTCTCTCTCTCTCTCTCCTCTCTCTCTCTCTAAATGTGACACAAATAATTCCCCCCAATAAGCCAGCGCGTGATGGGAGCAATTTTTAAAAAGATAAGTTTTAAAGGTTTAAAGATAAAATATAGGGGGTAGAGGCTCTCTCTTTTTATTCCTCTCTCTCTAGCTGGGGTGGTGTGTGGTGTTTGGGGGGTGTGTATGTGTGTTGTGTTTTTGTTGTTGTGTGGGTGTGTGTTTTGTGTTGTGTGTGGTGTGTGTTTGTGTGTGTGTGTGGTGTGTGTGTGGGGTGGGGGTGTGTGGGGTGTTTTAAAGTCAAACAACTTTTAACTTGTAGTTGGAGGGGGAGGAGGGGTTACATGGGATTAATAGGAATAACAGACCCAGGAGACTATGGCCCATAGCGAGGGTATCTGTGAATCATCATATCAACTTGTTAAAAAACCCTTTGGAAAATGTAATGTCCCTAAAGAAGATGGAAATGGAGTTTCGAGGCAGAAGGATGGGTATGAAATATCAACTTACAACTACCACTACCACTCCCACTAAAAAAACTAATCGATCCTGGGGATAAATATAAATTTCGCAGGGAAATATCAATACCCATTTATTTTACAGTGCGCGTAACCTTTTTTTTAAATGTAGTTTTGTGCGGCACGACAAAATTTGCGGTAACTTGTTCCACGATCAAGGACTCTCACTTTGAAATAATTTTTACGGAACTGATGCAAGTGGCCCTTTTAGTTTTGAACCATTTTTTCTTTTTGTCACTTGAGTTGAAAGCTCGAATAGGTTCCTTGATTAATGACATCAAATTTTTTTGGATCTTTTCTATCAGGTCCCACGGATTCTACGACCCTTTAAAGGAAAAACATTTTAAAGTTTCCGCAGTCCTCTAAAAGATGAATTTCGCAGAGATGGAATTTGTTTGGTTTTGCTCTTCTTTGCACTGATTCAATTTTGGGTTTTTTACGAAACAGGGGGACCAGAATTTAAGGATATTTCCCAAGTGCGGCCTAACCAAGGACGTGAAAAGAGGGGGGAAGGAAAAAGGGGAGGAGGAGGAGGAGGAGGAGGAGGAGGGGGGAGGAGGAGGAGGGGAGAGGAGGAGGAGGAGGAGGGGGAGGGGGAGGAGGAGGAGGAGGAGAAGGAGGAGGAGGAGGAGGATACAAAGAAATACAAAGGAATTAAAAAACAAAAATTTAAAATCGAAAAAATGAAATAATATTTATAAAGAATATAACTACAATAAGATATCAAAATAATTTATAAAATTGATAC
>JACEEZ010017532.1:147500-150000 GCA_016584305.1 Chionoecetes opilio | reverse complement strand
GTTTAATCAAGTATGTTTACTCGTACGATCCCTTTCCACTTGGATAAACTCTGGAACTCTTTCCTGTTTCTATTTTTCCACTTCCTATGACTTAAATCTTTTCAAGAAAGAAGTGACAAGACACCTCCCGAACGAAATTGCACACACCCTCATTTTGTGTCTCTCTTTTACTGTCTATCTTTATAGGGACGGCACTAATCGGTTTGGGTTACCTATTTTTGGTGTGTGCTCCGTGGTCAGTCCTTTGTGATTACAAAAAAAAAAACAATACTAATAATACTATATATATATATTTATATACTATATATGATATATATATATATATATATAGCTATTCTTATAATATATATATGATATATATATATATATATATATATATATATTATATATCTATATATATGTATCATATATATATATATATATATATGATATATAGTATATATATAGAAGACGAGAGAGAGAAAAGAGAGAGAGAGAGAGAGAGAGAGAGAGAGAGAGAAGAGAGAGAGAGAGAGAGAGAGAGAGAAGAGGAGAGAGAGAGAGAGAGAGGAGAGAGAGGAGAGAGAGAGAGAGAGAGAGAGAGAGAAGAGAGAGAGAGAGATAAGAGAGAGAGAGAGAGAGAGCTGGGGCTCTAAAATACATTGAATGAATATTAAATACTAAATACATGGGATAAAATGTATTTAAGTACTACTAAATACATTTTTCTTAAGTATCTAAATACCCAAATCCTAAATACATGAAATTTGTATTTAAAATACATTTGTAAATACATTTCAAATATGCACACAAAATGTTAACAATGTATTTCAAGTAATTCCAATGATTAACAATATACGTGGAATTACTTGATAAATGAAAAGATGACATACTTTCCTATTGTATATTTTCCCTTTTTAGTGAGGCCTTCTCGCCAGAAGGCCGCCCCAGCAGTTTGGGCGGGTTTATGGGCAAATTACCCTGTAAAAGAGTATTTACATTTTTTTTATATGAATGAGAGTGTGGAAAAGGGTTACCATATTTAATTTAAATTACAATGTTTAAATATTCATTAAAGTATGTAAATACTGTATGTTAAATAAATACGTGAAAAGCAATGAGGGGGGTATTTAAATACTGCCCAGCTCTGTAGATCTAATCTATCTAATCTATGTATTTATCGTATCTATCTATCTATCTATCTTCTATCTATCTACTATCTATCTATCTTATATCTATTCTATCTATCTATCTATCTAGTCTATCTATCTATCTATGTATCTATCTATCTATCATCTATCCTATCTATCTATCTCTATATCTAGCTATCTATCTATCTATCTATCTATTTCTATCTTCTATGTATTTATCTATCACCTATCTATGCTATCTATCTATTATCTATCTGATGTATTTATCTATCTATCTATCTATCTTCCTATCTATCTATCATCCTTCTACTCTATCTATCTATCCTATCTATCTACTATGTATTTAATCTATCTATCTATCTAATCTATCTATCTATCTATCTATGCTATCTCTATATCTATCTTCTATCTAGTATCTATCTATATCTATATCTATATATATATATATATATATTATTAATATATATATATATAATAATATATATATTTCTACATACATACATACATACATACATTACATTACATACATACATACACGGTGTTACGCTGTTGCATGTCTTCAGAATTTCTTTCAGAACAATCATGCCTTTAATAACGGTGTAACTTCTGCTAGTTATCCGCAGTCTGTTTATTATTATTATTCATTAACCATTTTTATCAGTTTTTTTTATCCCCATCATCATCAAACATATCGCAGATAGCCCTAAACGATATTCTTTATTTTGTCATATAAATATAGAAAATATAATGTTGTGTGTGTGTGTGGTGTTGTGTGTGTGGTGGTGTGTGTGTGTGGTGTGCTGTGTGTGTGTGGTGTGTGTGTGGTGTGTGTTGTTGTATTCACTAGTTGTTTCATCTAGTGTGTATTTTACAGGCCTGACCAACGCTCGTATGGCCTCGTCTCCATATCATCATTTTATTTTAAATCATTCTCCTTAGTGCTTAGTGTTGACCGAAGAGCCAACACCCCGGGAGGCGGGTCACAAACCCCCCTTGCCTAACACCCGTTACCCATTCACTGCTTTGTGGACAGGGGCTGCTGGTTTTAAGAAGACCGCCCGTACTGTCTTCGCTCCGCCCGGGGATCGAACCCGGGAACTTTCTCGGGTTGTGAGCCGAGCGTGCTAACCCCTACACTACGGAGTTCCCCATGTGTGTGTGTGTGTGTGTGTGTGTGTGTGTGTGTGTGTGTGTGTTGTGTGTGTGTGTGTGTGTATCCCATGGTCTTAGTCCATGTGAGGCTTGACTCGTGATCGTCAGGTTTGCCCTCCCGGAGAGAGCTTTGAAACTATAAATATAATATGAACCGATCTATGGATAATCCTGGAACCTCACACACACCACACACCCCCTCCCCTTTGCCTCAAGAG
>JACEEZ010017532.1:110000-140000 GCA_016584305.1 Chionoecetes opilio | reverse complement strand
AAAGTATTCACTCTAATCGTCCTCCGTCGAAAATAGTATTCGCTCTAATCGTCTCCGCTCGAAAAAGTACTTCGCTCGAGACTCGTCCTACCGCTCGAAAAAGTATTCGGTTCTAATCGTCCTCCGTTCGAAAAAGTCTTCGCTCTAATCGTCCTCCGCTCGAAAAAGTATTCGGCTCTAATCGTCTCCGCTCGAAAAAGTTATTCGCTCGAATCGTCCCACACGCTCGAAAAAAGGTAGATGTCGGTCTAATCGTCCTCCGATTCGAAAAAGTATTCGCTCGAATCGTCCCTCCGCTCGAACACAGTATTTGCTCTAATCGTGTCCTCCGCTCGAAAAAGTATTCGCTCTAATCCTCTCTCTCTCTCTCTCTCTCTCCAGTCTTCTCTCTCTCTGAAATCTCTCTGCTCTCATCGCTCTCTCTCCATAGAGATGAGAGATGAGAGAGAGAGAAGAGGGAGAGAGGGGAGGAAAAAGGGAGGAGGAAGGTAAAAGGAGAGGGGGCAGGCAAGATCAAGTCACAGCTCTTAGTGTTCTTCTCGCATCCTTGCTCGAAGTTGCCACTCGTCCACAGTCTAACTGTTTATTCATCTCGTATTCTCCTCTAGCTCGCGACGCTCTCATCATTCGCTCTCTCTCTCTCTCTCCGCTATGATCGATCGCTGTAACGACTCGCTCAACCGGACATACTCGCTACAATCGCGCACTATATTACTCATCTCCTGACGTCATTTTATTGAATAAACTTGCGGTCCAGTCGCTTGAGAAGGAACACCTGTGACGGTTTTTGTCCGGTTTGTCCTAAGGGGACAAGTTGGACAGGGAACAAAGATGACTGTGTTTTTATGACTTTGGGACGCAAAGTCTTGTGGTCAAATGACTTGCATTCACACTCGCCTCAGTATTATATGACCTGCACCCAACTCATTTTCTAGAGCTAATAAAGGCATTCACTGTCTTCCGTTCCTGTCTTACTCGGTTCATCAGGAATACGATCACGATCACCAGGATGACAATGCCCACAAAGGCAGTGATCAGGCCCACCATCACGCCTGTACTGGTGCCTGAAACTATGAACATAATTTTTCATCATAAGAACATAAGAACATAAGAAAATAAGGAAGCTACAAGAGGCTGTGAGACCTACACGTGGTAGTTCCAGTAAAAATATCTCTTAGGCAAAATTACTCACTATAATTGATTGCTTAAAAAGTTCAACGATTCCCTGGTGATAAAATACAAATAATATACGTAGCTGCAAAATGGCAAATAACGTCTAACCTACCGACCTAGCTACCTACCTACCTACTAACCTACCTATCAGTCTTAAGATATCAACCTCTTCATAAGAACATAAGAAAATAAGGAAGCTACAAGAGGCCGCGAGACCTACACGAGGTAATTCCTGTTACTTGACACTACCAGAGCTGGGCACTAAATACATTTAATATATTTAAATTCTAAATACTAAATACATGGGAGAAATATATTTAAATACCAAATACTAAATACATTTTACGAATGTATTTAGATACTAAATACTAAATACATTAATTGTATTTAAATACATTTGTAAATACATTTTAAATACACACACATTTTAATGCCATGAATTACATCATCAAGTTTCGAAAGTACATATTCACTATTTTATTTCTAAAATCTCCAGAGGCACAAAATTATGAAATCTAAATTTCCAAACTCTTTCTTCTATTTGCAATATAAGTATGCATTCCTTTGAGAATTCTATAAACCATCTACGACATTATGGAATCCACTCCCTGACATAATGTTCAAGTTGCATTATTATCATAAAAGTTTGCACACAAAAACTTTACCTGGCCCTAACAACAACAAAAACTTTACCTGGCACTAAGAAAAAAAAAAAACTTACTTGGCACTAAAAAAATAAAAATAAATTCTACCTGACATAAAAACAACAACAACAACAACAACAATTACTTACCAGGCACTGTGAGGGTAACGGAGCCCACAGATGTACTGATCCTGTTTTCCGCCTGGCAGGTGTATTCCCCTTCATGTTTCTTGAGCACGTAGGTGAACTTCAGCACTTGCTCACTCAAGAACTCCATTGCATTCTGATCAAAGAACTCTGACTCGGTGGTGAGATTCTTGTTGTCCTGAGATAAGAACACAAGAACATAAGAACTTAAGGAAGTTTAAAGAGGCCGCGAGACCTACACATGGTAGTTCCTGTTAATTAACACTACCTAACACTATGGGCAGGCGGTAGCAGAGTGGTTAGCGTCACCGGGTGGCGTTCTCGGAAGACCCGAGTTCGATCCCAAGTGAGACCCTAAATCCACTTAAAATTCTGCACCGTGGAGTGGCTAAGAACACCACTGCCCTGCCCCCATTAAAAACGCAGAGCTTTATTACAGGCGTAAAAAAACCTGCCTGCNAACTCATTTTCTAGAGCTATAAAGGCATTCAGTGTCTTCCGTTCCCGTCTACCTCGGTTAATCAGGAATACAATGACAATCACCAGGATGACAATGGCCACAAAGGTCGTGATCAGGCCCACCATCACGCCTGTACTGGTGCCTGAAACCGAGAACATCATTTGTCATCAGTCTTAAGATATCAACCTCTTCATAAGAACGTAAGAAAATAAGGAAGCTACAAGAGGCTGTGAGACCTACACGAGGTAGTTCCTGTTACTTAACACTACCAGAGTTGGGCACTAAATACATTGAATATATTTAAATACTAAATACTAAATACATGGGAGAAATGTATTTAAATACCAAATACTAAATACATTTTACGAATGTATTTAGACACTAAATACTAAATACATTAATTGTATTTAAATACATTTGTAAATACATTTTAAATACACACAAATCTTAATGCAATGAATAAAATCATCAAGTTTCGAAAGTACATATTCACTATTTTATTTCTAAAATCTCCTGAGGCACAAAATTATGAAATCTAAATTTCCAAACTCTTTTTTCTATTTGCAATATAAGTATGCATTCCTTTGAGAATTCTATAAACCATCTACGACATTATGGAATCCACTCCCTGACATAATGTTCGAGTTGCATTATTATCATAAAAGCTTGCACACACTTTCAACAATATGAAATTCTTGGAACTAAATAAAGTATAGAAATGGCTGGAGGAAGCACCGAATACTAGTGACTGATGAGAACAGAATCCATGACACGCGAACAGTGTTTATCAGACAGCAGGACAGGAACTGAACTTGTCGTTAGAGCTCTACCCCCCTGTCCCGCGGCTCACACCAGCCCGTCGCCACCCACCACATTTGCATCACCTCCCTCCTCCCCATTCCCCAATATCCTTGCTGCGGTAAATGCTATAGATATGATTATGATCAGAAATTAGCACCGGGAATTTGTTCTTTGGTCATTTTGTCAAAGGCAAATAAAATGTGTTTTATCAGCTTACCTGGCTATTTAACTTAATCTACATATCTCTAGAAATATCTGAAAAAAAAACTGGATTTCCTTAGGATTTCCTTAGATTTTGGGTTTCCTTAGAAATTTCTTTCTCAGGCCTAAATTTACTTAAAATAAGGAAGTTTCCTTGAAAGTAGAAACACAGGCTCACTGTAACATCGGGGATGCTTGATAGTTGGGCGGGTTTATGGTCAAATTAATTGATAAAAATGTATTACATTTTTTATATTATATGTATTTAAATACAATGTATTTAAATACTCATTAAAGTATTTAAATAGGTACTGTATTTAAATGGTGTTCTGGTGGAACGCCGACGTGAGTTTCGACAGGGGATGCTTGCAGCCTATGTTGATCTCAAGAAGGCGTTTGACTCAGTGCATCGTGAGTCACTCTGGGATCTTCTGCGACTTCGAGGGATTCCTGCAAGGACTATTGGTCTGATAACTGGTCTGTATTCTGGGACTGAGAGTGCTGTGAAGTGTGGGGCAGGTGTATCCAGCTTCTTTCCTGTGAATACAGGAGTGAGGCAAGGCTGCGTCCTTGCCCCATCACTTTTCAACGCTTGTATGGACTGGGTATTGGACAAGGTTGTAGATCAAAGTGATTGTGGAGCATCCGTCGGCAACACCAAGATCACTGATCTTGTTTTTGCCGATGATGCAGTAATCTTTGCTGAGTCGCTGGAGGTCCTGATGATGGCTCTCGAGGCGCTGCACGAGGAGGCAAAGCCTTTGGGACTTGAGGTCTCCTGGCTCAAGACCAAGGTCCAGGTTTTTGGAGACTTACTAGATGAAGCAGTACAGTCTGTTCATGCGTGTGGCGAGGACATTGAGATCTTGTAAAGTTTTACATACCTTGGTAGCGCAGTCCATAATGACGGCGGGTCACGTCAAGAAGTCTTACGGCGGATTGGCATAGCCCACGGTGTTATGGACTCGCTCAGCGGGAGTATTTGGCGTTGTCGGTACCTGTGCAGGAGGACAAAGATCCGGATCTTCAAGTCGCTTGTGATCCCTGTCTTACTCTATGGTTGTGAGACATGGACACTAAATAGTGACTTGAAGAGACGAATCAATGCCTTTGGTAATAGGTGTCTTCGCAGAATCATGGGGTATCGCTGGGATGATTACGTGTCAAATCAGCGATTGCACCGTGAGACTGAATCGAGGCCTATTACCTGCATAGTCCGTCAGCGCCAACTTCGGCTATATGGGCATGTGGCACGCTACCCTGAAACCGATCCTTCCCATCGGGTTGTATCTGTAAGAGACAATCCGGCGTGGAGGAGGCCAAGGGGGCGCCCACAAGGCTCGTGGCTGGGGCAAGTTGATGTTTCTTGTCGAGAGCTGCTTGGTATGGGAAAGGAGCCTGCATGGGAACTCGCGCGTGGTGACCCACGGGAGTGGCGTCGTAGGGTGGGCGAGGCGACGCGCTCCCCGGCGTATGCCCCCAATGATTGATTGATTGTATTTAAATACATGAAAACCAATGTATTTATAAATACATTTCTAAATACACAAATATATTTAAATACGTACTATTTTATATACAAATGTATTTAAATACTGCCCAGCTCTGAACACTACCTACATCCACCTTTCAGCCCCATCCATGAAATTATATATTAATCTTTAAAGTAATTGTGTTTGATAAAGCAACACAATCATGGTACAGTATCAGCTTTTCATCACCCACACCACTATAGTACATATTACCTGGCACTAACAACAACAAAAACTTTACCTGGCACTAACAACAGCCAAAACTTTACCTGGCACTAACAACAGCAAAAACTTTACCTGGCACTAACAACAACATAAACTTTACCTGGCACTAACAACAACAAAAACTTTACCTACCACTAACAAAAAAAAAACTTTACCTGGCACTAACAAAAAAAAAAACTTACCTGGCACTAAAACAAAAACAAAAAAATTCTACCTGACAAAAAAAAAAAAAACAGCAACAACAACAATTACTTACCAGGCACTGTGAGGGTAAGAGAGCTCACAGATTTACTGATCCTGTTTTCCGCCTGGCAGGTGTATTCCCCTTCATGTTTCTTGACCACATAGGTGAACTTCAGCACTTGCCTCTCCCTCAAGAATTGCATTGCATCCTGATCAAAGAACTCTGACTCGGTGGTGAGATTCTTGTTGTCCTGAGATAAGAACATAAGAACTTAAGGAAGTTTAAAGAGGCCGCGAGACCTACACGTGGTAGTTCCTGTTAATTAACACTACCTAACACTATGGGGAGGCGGTAGCAGAGTGATTAGCGTCACCGGGTGGCGTTCTCGAAGACCCGAGTTCGATCCCGAGTGAGACCCATAAATCCACTTCAAATATTTATGCACCGTCGAGTGGCCTAAGAACACCCCATGCCCTGCTCATTAACTCTACCTTCGATTGCGAGTGCGAGTGCATCGGAGGACACAGGGGGCGGCATGAGCCTTTAATTACAGGCGTCACTATAAAAATCCTGCCTGCGCCACCATTGGCGCAGGGTCAACCATCACAGCCCTCAAGTGAACCTCCAGGGCCTACCATCCCACCCCTGGAGGTCACTTCCTACAGGCGCTACAGGCCAAGATGTAAAAAAAAAAAAAAAAAAATTCATCCCCAATCCCCATCCATGAAATTGTCTAGCCTTCTTTTCAAGCTCCCTATTGACTCTGCACTAACTACCTGTCTACTGAGTCCATTCCAATCATTTACCACCCTATTTGTGAACCAGTTTTTCCCTATTTCTTTTTTAACCCCTTCACGCCCAGATCTTTCCTTAGCTATAAAATATGGTATGTTGTCGAGCCATAAAATTAAGAACAGTCACTTAATATACCAAATTAGTTAGTGGCCAAGGATACTAAACAGGTTATATCTATAGAATATTGCTTATAGTCACTAAAAATCGTCTAATGCTACCCAAATTACAATGGAAATTACGTTCTGGGCCTCAAGGGGTTAACTCTTCGCTTCTCTTAACTCACCTTCCTCCATGTAATCGTGGGCCTGGGAGAGCCTGTCACAGTACAGTTAAGGGTGAAAGATGAAACTCCCTCCACCACCACGGTTTGGTTATTCATGTTACTGTCCTCGTCAAACTGGACTCCCCGCTCATCTGTGGAACAAGAAAAAATATCGGTCTTAAAATTGCACTTGCAGAAATTTGATTAAGTAAATGATTGGAATGGACTCAGTAGACAGGTAGTTAGTGCAGAGTCATTAGGGAGCTTTAAAAGGAGGCTAGATAATTTCATAGATGGGGATGAAAGGTGGATGTAGGTAGTGTTAAGTAGCAGGAACTACCACGTGTAGGTCTCACAGCCTCTTGTAGCTTCCTTATTTCCATATGTTCTTATATAGATATCTAAATAGAGGTAAAGATACTGACCAAGTGCACTCACCCACCACCGTGATGTTGATAGTCTTGAAAATGTGTTGCCCTTTACACGGGCGGCCAACGCACCAGTAATACCCCGCAAGACTTTTTGTTGCCTTTTCATATACTATCTTTGTCTTCCAGGAGAAATCTGAATCCTTGTTTTGGTTTTCCGGCAAAGATCCTGAGAAAATAATTCAAACCGTTATTAGTTTTCATCATCATAAGGGAAGATTGTGAAGGCTGTAGCTTATATCTTGTGAAGGCTGTAGAATATTGTAGCTGCCTTATTGTCTGATCTTCTTAAATCCCTTCCGTCTGCAGATGTTTCAGTCACGTCCTTAAGAAGGTGATATAGAAGAGTTACAACCACACATATTGTAAGTCCATAAGTCTACGGAGTTAATGAAATACGGCAAGGCGTTACCGCAGAGTTTCTTCCTGTAATCTAATAATAATAAAGTGCTTTTAGCCCAAAAGACCCCTTCCAAATTATTCAAACGACATGGGATCAAGCCGCTTACCACCTACGATTTATTTGCGATTTATTAAGCCTACTCTCATCAAAATTGAATTTCAAGTTTCGGCTACCCAAAAACAGACAGACAGACGTACAGACGGACAGACGGACAAACAGACAGACAGACAAACACAAGGCTACTCCTATAGTATATTGGATGTCACGGTACTAATGGTATACACTGTGCACCGAGAGGAAAGGCCAGTGCCGTTTTTGGGGCTCTATGCGAAATGCTGTTTGGGGGTCCTATTTTGTTAAACTATGGTGGGGGGATTCCAAGCCCTCTAAGGTGGTCCAGGGGCACGCCTTTAATATTTAAATACATCTATCTGGTGCACTTTAAGAGGAAAAGAGACTAGATTCTAAAACTAAAGCAAATAATGGCAGCTTGGGGAAAGTGGCTTCGGGGGCCCTGTGCAACCGCCTAGTTCACATATAGTAAGAAACTGCCCTGGGAAAGGCACACCGTGTTTCCCAGGATGACATGCTCCGGGGATGAAGAAGTTACACTCACTTGTCTGCAACATCACGTTATCATACTCAAATTTACTTCCAGCACACATGAGAGAGAATTCATCGTTCTCAATGATGGTGACATTCATGTTGTCCTCCTCCATGGTAATCTTGTCATCCTGGCCAGTGTGGCGCAGAACAAAGATGCCACCGATGTCTGGAAAATAATATATATATATACCCTTATACCCTAATATAATTATATATATACACTTATACCCTAATTACTATCTTCTAATTATATCAATTACTGTGGGAAATTTTTCATTATATGCTTAACCCCTTGAGGCTCAGAACGTAATTTGCATTGTAATTTAGGTACCATTAGACGATTTTAATTAATATAAGCAATATTTTATAGATATGACCCGTTTAGTATCCTTGTCGAGTAACTAATTTGGTATATTAAGTTACTTTTTGTATTATTATGGCTTGACAACATACAATTTTTTATAGCAAAGGAAAGATCTGGGTGTGAAGGGGTTAAATGCTTGCAAAATTACATTAAACCCAATTCTATAACTCTACAAATGGATTGATGCAATAAGAAGCCGGGAGCCCAGCCAGAAAATATTGCAGCACAAGTTGTACTGAGGTTTCAACTGTCCACCTTTGTATCTGAATATATCTTGGGTTAGGTTACAGTTCAGGTTTAGTGTGTTGAAAGGGATCGGGCAGCATTAGACATTGAAGAAGTTAAGGCAATGGATTGAGATAGTTGGAAGCGTATCATCAGCCGTCTAACCTTATAAAAATTATGGGAAAAACTGATGTTAACCCCTTGAGACCCAAAACGTAATTTCCATTGTAATTTGGCTACCATTAGACGATTTTTAATGACTACAAGCAATGTTTTATAGATATGACCTGTTTAATATCCTTGTCCACTAACTAATTGGTATACTTAGTTAGTTTTTGTAATTTTATGGCTAACAACAGACAATTTTACATAGCAAAGGAAAGATCTGGGCGTGAAGGGGTTAAGGCAATGGATTGAGATAGTTGGAAGCGTATCATCGGACGTCTAACCTTAGAAAAATTATGATAAAAACTGACGTAAATTAATTAAACAGAAAGATGATTAGGTTACAGTTCAATTTGTACATATATAATCACCCGAGATTCTGATGGCCTCTGATGTGTTGCTGGAGCCCTTGACATTCTCGCCGAAGCAAAACAGGAATCCCGAGGTATTGGCAGAGAAAGTAATGGATCTCTCGACAACGTTTCCCGGAGCAAGGTGGCGAGTTTCATTCTTTTCAGCCTGCAACATCAACATCTAATAGTACACTCATTAGCTTGATAGCGATTACCATTGATGGGTAATATTTAACTATTCTTTAACCCATTGAGGCCCAGAAGGTAATTTCCATTGTAATTTGGGTACCATTAGACGATTTTTAGTGAATATAAGCAATATTTTATAGATAAGACCTGTTTAGTATCCTTGTCGACAAACTAATTTGGTATATTCAGTTACTTTTCTTAATTTTATGGCTAACAACAGACAATTTTTTATAGCAAAGGAAAGATCTGGCTGTGAAGGGGTTAAATGCCATTTGAGAAAAGAGAGAGAGAGAGAGCTATCTATATAAGAGAGCTCTATATGTATCTATCTCTATGTATGCTTACCTGAATGGAACTGAATGCTTCACAGGCTGAACATCTACTTGAACATGTTTGAAATCGCATATTGATAGAAGGTTTGGGGAAGCCTTGAGCCACGCATGTAGCACTTTGGCTTTCCCCTTCCACCATGAAAGGAGGCATTTCTGTCAGCGTCATGTTGGGAGCACCTGAAAAGTATAACAAATAGTTTGACTGGTTGTAGCTCTTGGAATGGTGGTCTAAACAATAAAAGCTAGGACTGAAAAATATCAAAGTAACAAATAAACATAGGACACATGCTGAACATCATCTGGAAATACTATCAGCATCATTTCTATATATTTTATTATAATTTTTTTTTTTACATCTATGCCTATAGCGCCTGTAGGCAGTGACCAAGGGCTCGGATGGTAGGCCCTGGGGGTTGTAGCCTATATAGCCTAGCATGCATAAGTTAGAAGTGTTCTTAACATTTACCTTTATAGACTTGTGGGGCACTCAAATAAGGCCCTTTATCTTTTATCTTCTTATTTTTTCTCTGTTACTGTGAGTGCATGTTAATAGTGTCCCTGAATCAGGTGACGCTCTACTACATGCATGTTCTGATGAGTCACAGAGAGAAGCGTACATACTTCATTGACTTACTCTTGACCTCCATGAGGACAGTGGAAGAGTTTTGTGCTGCGTGGTTGGCAGTGGTTATAGTGATGGTATAGTTCCCAAAATCACTGCTGCTGACGGAAGGAAACGTTAGAATGATATATCCTTCACGGTCATTACGCACATAGAAACGATTAGTTGAGATCTGCAAAGAAAACACTATTTGTAGATGCAAACTGGTGGTGAGTTACCACCACTTTTGTTCTGCAGGATTGTCAAAAATAATATCCTTATCTGAATTTGTTCCTAGGCTAACTGCTTTTTATGGATGATTTTTAACAACTGTGTATGTAATCAAAAACTTTTCTTCAGCCAATATCACATTAATTCCCATATAAAGCAATACTTCTTTGCTGCTGTGAAGTCCCATTGCTTTCTTCGATCCTTCTCAACCAAAATGAAGGCCAGTGAGCAAAGCGACGTATTACAGGAGCTACTACGTGTAGGTCTCACAGCCTCTTGTAGCTTGCTTAATTTCTTATGTTCTTCTTTCTTATGTTCAAACTCAAACCTTTGGGGCAGCAAATCCCCTGAAGACAGAGGCCATCCCTGCTCATAAGGACATAAGAACATATACTATAAGAACATAAGAAAATAAGGAAGCTAAAAGAGGCCGCGAGATCTACACGAGGTAGTTCCTGTTACTTAACTCTACCTATATCCACCTCTCTTCCCCATCCATGAATTTATCCGTACATAAGGAAGCTAAGGAAGGACATTTATTAGGACATAAGGAAGCTACAAGAAGCTGGTAGACCCAAGCATGGTAGTTCCTGTAATGCATATACATTACCTACATCCACCTTGCATCAATAGCCATAAATACTCCATAAACCTACTCTATCTGTCTCATGTAGGTCTTCGCCTCGCCAGCTCGTATACTTGATGATGGGATTAGCAGTCGGGTAAAACCGCACATCGACCTTCCAAGGGACATCCAGTTCTCCTTCCGATGGGCGGATCGTTTCCGTGCCGTTGATGGACACAAACGATGTCTGATTCTCTGCAAAGAATAATACATCATGAGTAACTATGTCTGATTCTCTGCAAAGAATAATACACCATGAGTAACTATGTCTAATTCTCTGCAAAGAATAATACATCATGAGTAACTATGTCTGATTCTCTGCAAAGAATAATACATCATGAGTAGCTATGTCTGATTCTCTGCAAAGAATAATACATCATAAGTACCCATGTCTGATTCTCTGCAAACAATAATACATCATGAGTACCCATGTCTGATTCTCTGCAAAGAATAATACATCATGAATACCCATGTCTGATTCTTTACAAAGAATAACACATCATGAGTACCCATGTCTGATTCTCTGCAAACAATAATACATCATGAGTAACTATGTCTGATTATCTGCAAAGAATAATACATCATGAGTAACTATGTCTGATTCGCTGCAAACAATAATACATCATGAGTAACTATGTCTGATTCTCTGCCAACAATAAGACATAATGAGTAGCCATGTCTGATTCTCTGCAAAGAATAACACATCATGAGGCATAGGAGAGGCGGTAGCGGAGTGGTTAGCGTCTCCGACTGGCGTTCTCGGTGACCCGAGTTCGATCCCCGAAGAAACCCAAAACCTTTCTGCACCGTCGAGTGGCCTATGAACACCCACATGCCCTGCCCATTAACTCTACCTTCGATTGCGAGTGCATGGGAGGAGACAGGGGGGCGGCATGAGCCTCTAATCACAGGCGTCACTATAAGAAACCTGCCTGCGCCACCACGGGCGAGGACCAAGTCCAACCATCACAACAGCCCTCAAGTGAACCTCCAGAGCCTACCATCCGAGCCCTGGATCACCACTGCCTACAGGCGCTATAGGCACGAATGTAAAAAAACACATAACATAACAAACAATAACACATCATGAGTACCCATGTCTGATGATTCTCTGCAAGCAATGACACATCATGAGTACCCATGTCTGATTCTCTGCAAACAATAACACATCATGAGTACCCATGTCTGATTCTCTGCAAACAATAATACATCATGAGTACCCATGTCTGATTCTCTGCAAACAATAACACATCATGAGTACCCATGTCTGATTCTCTGCAAACAATAACACATCATGAGTACCCATGTCTGATTGGGTGCACGCCACATTTCCTATTTCCTACACCATGTATACTACACAGCACATCTCCTACAAATTTAGCAGATTTTAGAGTAATGACTTATTTCCTACAGAGATACAGCATATCTCCTACACACAGTAGGTGTAGGAGATATGCCTGACACTTGTTTTTGTGTAGGAAATATGACCGCCTATGTGTAGGAGCTGTGACGGAGGAGCCTCATTTCGGAGGTACCGGAATCCAGAGTTGTCTTTGTAAACCACTGCGTTGAAGCGGATGTTCCCCTCAATACTAGCCATGCTTGGTCCAGGAACTAAGGACAAGGCTCCGAAATGCCGTCTGTCCCGACGAATGGAGAAAAACCTAAACTCGACTCATGTCTGAATGTGAACGATACTTGTCTCTCTGTTTTGGTTGCTCCATAATACTGGGCAGAAAGGACATATAACAAGCTAAGTACTTGCTGACTGGTCAAGGTCGTCAGGAGTGTAGTACAGTAGTAGCCAGAAGCACCGAGTACAGAGGCGCCCCACTAAGGGGTGTAGGAGATACGCTGTATCCTAGTAGGAAATATGTCACTACTCTCAAAACTGCTAAATTTGTAGGAGGGTTTTGTGTAGGAAATGTGCTGGATACTGATTTTGGTGTAGGAAATATGACAGCCTATGTGTAGGATATGTGGCAGTACTCCAACTATTGTAGGTTTGTTGGAGATGTGACTACGCCCCGTCTGATTCTCTGCAAAGAATAACACATCATGAGTACCTATGTCTGATTATATGCAAAGAATAACCTACACGAGGTAGTCCTGTTACTTAATACTACCTACATCCACCTTTCATCCTCATCCATGAAATTGTCTAACCTCCTTTTAAAGCTCCCTAATGACTCCGCACTAACTACCTGACGACTGAGTCCATTCCAATCATCTTACCTTTAACCTGGATAAATACTGTATCTTGGCCTAGAGTGTCGTTCTTTGGTGATTTAACGATGCATGTGTAATTTCCAGTATCACCCATTGAGGCGTTTTTTACATACAGCCAGCTGAACAGAATTTTGGTACTGTTCAGTTTTCCTGACTTGTGATTCTGAAAATAAGAACATAAGAAAATAAGGAAGCTACAAAAGGCCGCGAGACCTACACATGGTAGTTCCTGTAAAAATGAATACATGTATGAAGACACTGATATTTCTCACAAAGATTTCAGAGTATATACTTTTCATAATTGCTAAAATGGTAAAATTCATTATATTTTATGTATGGGATAAGTGGAAACAAAATCTTATCATATGAAAAATGTAAGTCAGAAAATACAGAATTATTCCAGTTTGACACCGAATTCACTTTGGTGGACGCAACGGTTGGTTTTCTGGCGAGTATTGGCGTGTTTTGAATTTACTAATCTGCTAACCGTTTCTGTCGCAATTCACTGTTTAAATTTTTTTTTTTTTTTTTAGCGAGATAAAGGTTAGCTTAGGTTAGGTATAGTGGTGTCTGGCCGATGCAAGCGAATACTTTTTCGAGCGGATCCCATTTTTACCCATTTAGCGTGCAAATATTGCCTCTGCTTGGGTATTATATCATGCAATACAGCCCCACACGCTTTCTTACCCCTTCCATAGCCTTGAATATTGCATGGGAACCCGTAAATTGAGGTAAAAAGCAGAAGAAAATAAGATAAGTGAAGCCAGAAATGCCCCAGTTTTACCCATTTAGCGTGCATATATTGCCTCTGCCTGGGTATTATATCATGCAATACAGCCCCACACGCTTTCTTACCCCTTCCATAGCCTTGAATATTGCAAGGGAACCCGTAAATTGAAGTAAAGGGCATAAGAAAATAAGAGAAATAAGATAAGTGAAGCCAGAAATACCCAGTTTTTACCTATTTATCGTGTATATTTGGTCTTTGTCAATGGGTAATATTATGCAATACAGCCCCATACCCTTTCTTACTCCTTAAATAGCCTTCAATATTGAACGGGGAGGCGTAAATTGAGGTATAAATATAAGAATAAGGGTAAATAGCCAATATGGCCGCTGTGACGTCATCAAGATCTTGATCTTGAGTTGGGAGTCACCCAGCAGATGCTGTCGGTGAAGCCTTTGGTCCGGCGTTCTCCCACACACGTGATCTGTTGGGAGATAAGCAAAAGGGGGAAGCAAAACTAGGGATTTCTTTTTCCCCTCCTTCCTCTCTCTGCATCACATTCATACGGGGTCCCCCATTACTGAGGGGCCCCCTGCCTCTCATGCGTGCTCTCCAAGAATTTTCCAAGAATTCTTTTACACTCTCAATCACACGACTGTCACTCCTCCACTCAGCACACAACCCCAGCAGGTACTCCATCTCCACACTCCTATCTCTCATCTCTCGCCATTCTTCCACTCCGACCTCTCCTACCACTACCTTCAACATCTTTGTTCTAGCATACTCATACCGTTCACATTCCAGCATCAAGTGCTCCACGGTTTCATCCACTCCTGTCACACACATCACACGCACCTTGCTGCCACCATTCTTCCATCTGTACATACGACTATTCACCTCCAGCGACTTTGTCCTGGCTCTGAAGAGTAAATCCCCTCCATAGCCACCATCATAGAACCTTTCATACCGTGGCTGGTCCTTTCTCCTGTACCATTCCAGTGTTGATTTCTCACTCCTTCCCCTCAGCCATTCTTCTTTCCCTTTCTCTTCCACTCTCCTATTTATTTCCTTTTTGCATACAGCCATACTCCCATGTCTCATCACTTCTGTCACAAACATTCCCAGTTCACCTGTCCATCTTTCCACTTTTACTGAGTCTTTCATCCACTTCCCATACATATTCCAGTCCCAAACCTTACTTGCCCATTTGCTGTCATCCATTCGTTGCAGTCTAGCTCTGTACCTCAGTCCTGCCTTTGCTATCCTCTCTCTGAACGTGCTCCATCCCATGTCTCCTCTAATCGCTTCCACTGCCACATACCTATTGGCTCCTAATGCTATTCTGCCTGCTTTGTTCTGTGTTACTTCCAATCAGTCCAACTCCTTCCTAGACCACACCATTGTTTCCAGGCCATACATAATGCTAGGGACTGCCACACCCTTCCATAGTCCTCTCACCACTTCATACTTGTTGGCCCGACATCTTGCCACACTGCCTAGCCTTCCAACCCACTGGCTGGCTCTAGCTATCCTCTCATGTTTAGTTTTCTCACAGCCTTTATCATCCAACCAAATACCCAGATACTTGTACTCTTTCGTTCTCTTTATTTCATTCCCACCCACCATCCAAATCCTGTCATCATCAGAGTCATCCCCATTCACCACCAACACTTGACTCTTCTCCTTACTGAGCCTAACGTTGAAGTCCCTTCCATACTCAGTCACAGCATTCAGCATCTCTTGTAGCTCATTGTGGTTTTCACTAAGGATCACCACATCATCTGCATACATCAGTACACTCAACACTTCATCTCCAGTTTTCACACCCAGACCTGTACGCTTCACTCTCACTGCCATTTCCTCAACATATAATCCAAAAAGTAGAGAAGAAAGGACACAGCCCTGTTTTACTCCTCTCTTACTATTCACCCATCCAGTCTCGAGGTCACCCATACTGAACTTGGCCTGTGTGTTCTCATATATACTGCTTATTATTTTAACAACCTTTTCACTCATGCCAATCGTCTCCAATACCTTACATAGCATTCTCCTATCCACTCTGTCATACGCTTTCTCAATATCTAGAAAGGCTAGATATTTCTTTCTTCCCTCCTTCCTTGTTCTCTCAATCACTTCATTCACTACAAACATATTGTCCTCACCTCTTCTGTCTTTTCTGAATCCATTCTGCTCTTCACCCATCACCTTATTTCTTTCCACAACTTCACCTAGTCTTTCATTCAGTACACCACAGAAAATCTTACATACCGTGTCACACACCGCTATTGGCCTGTAATTTTTAATCTCCTTCCTACTCTTGTGTCTTCCCTTATGTATGAGGGTCACTCTACTATCATTGCAGGCACCTGGCACCCTTTTTTCTCTCCATATATGTCCAAACAACTCATGCATTCCCTCAATTACTCCCTCACCTCCCTCTCTATAGAATTCATTCGGGATACCGTCCATTCCAGGGGCCTTTCCATTTTTCAGTTTTCCTACATACCCTTCAATCTCATCCATTCTAATTTCTTCATCCATCATTTCCTCTATTTTCCTCCCTAAGGTGACGTTCCCTAAGTCACTATCAGGCTCATTTACACCTCCTATATCTTTCCAGAAGTCTTCTACAGCTCTGACCATTTTCTTTTTCTTTTCAATCAAGACTTGATAAGAGCTGCTCTTGATCTTGACATCCAACTCGAGGCTACAACTTTTCCCTTCATAATCAAATACATAAAATAATGAATAAATCAACACGGATAAAGTAAAATAATGATAAATAGGACACAATAAGCCAAAAAAAAACAATGAAATTACGAAGAATTAATGAAATATCGTGTTGTAAAAGATGACCTAAAAAACCTGAAATTCATCACAACAAAAATCGACTTTTTGACCAAGCCCGTAAAATTCGTGAAAAAATATGAGCTAATGATATATGATGTGTGTATCTTATAAACAGTAACAGATCCTCGTTTAGTGTTGAAACCAAGAAGCAAACCATGTTTTTCTTTTTCGATAATTTGACCCTATAAGCCACTGAGTCAGATGTATTCCTCCAGTAAACACGTGAAAAACACGTCCTATAAACACATACAAACACACTGGGCCTGTAGGCATAGCTAATCACACACAAAAAACATCACCGCTCATTTAGAAGGAAGAATCAAGTTGACGTAAATGTGTAAGGAACTACCACGTGTAGGCCTCGCGGCCTCTTGTAGCTTCCTTATTTTCTTATGTTCTTATGTTCTTATGTAAACTACAATCGCCTAAAACAAAGAAACAAAATACAGCCACCAGGCGCGTGATTAATATATAAAACGATGCGGAAATATTGAAATATATTAAAACACACAAAAATTCCCCCTATATTTAGTGTACAAAAAGAATTATCAACAAAATATCGGTAAATTTAACGGTGTTACTAACTGATTGAGTCATATTTCTTTTACGAAGGCCTTAAACTGAGAGACTTTTAATGGAGTCATAAAAAGAACTGGGGTTTTCAATTAGGCTATGCAATCCTATATCAGTGCACGAATAAAAAAGTGACTATTCGTTTTAAAAATGCGTAATTGGCACCTCGTAACTTGGCAGGAACCCAGGATTCTCAAGGGCCAATCAGAGGCCTCGCTACATTGACGGCGAATCAGAGACCTTGCTGCATCTCTTAGCCAATCAGCGTTCAGAACTTCAGGAACCAACTCGGCCGCCATGTTTGTTGTTTACCCAAGATATATAGACTTATTTAATGGGAAATAAGGTGAGATTTATCCTTAAATACCTTATTTATGGCATATTAGTGACAATAGAAGTATTATTAGTGATAAATATAGGCGGGGCGATAATACATTGCTGCCATATTAGCCTTTCAGCGTAATATTCTCCCTGAAATATGACACCTTATTTGATGCCGGCAAATATAATATTTTGACGTGTTTTCGCTAAGTGTCTCCCGCTGAATACTACAGAGACGTATCCAGGGTATACCTTGATGCGCTGATCCTAGGTTCGAGTCCCGCGTGCCCGAGATTAGCTTCTATGGACCACTGTGGCCCGCGCCGTACCCGTGGCCGCGGCGGAACGGGGCTGACGCCGTTATCGTGGACGAGAACTGCGCATTCGCACTTTTGGTCAGACACACACACTGAGGGGGCTAACACCTCACTCTTAGCCTCTCTCGCTTTACCACATACACCACATCTGTCACTACGGTGTCTGGACGATTCGAGCGAATATACTTTTTCGAACGGAGGATCATTCGAGGGAATACATTTTCGGTAGTGTTTTCAACGATTTCCAACTTAGTTTTCCTGAATAGTTTTGATGTGTATTGAATGAATCTGGCACTCGTTTTTGTTGGAAATAAAATTTTGTTTACATGTGTGGGGGGATCCCCGCCCCGCAAACCTTGCTCCGCTTCTCATTGCCGTAGTATTGATGGAAACAATGTTTCCCAACTGTTTCCAAAGGTTGGAAGCAATGTTTCCTGAATGTTTCCTGTCCAGACTCCAGTAACTGTTGTTCTCAGAATGTCTGTGAATGAGGAGGATGCTGCAGCTGCCTCGGCGTTTTACGTTATAATGCACTCACTTTTTATTTTAACCAACGTTCACACAAACACACACACACACACAATTGGGTCCTCCGAATGGTCCTCCACTCGAAAAGTCGTTCGCTCGAAAAGTCATTCGCTAAAAACGTCCTCCGCTCGAAAAGTCATTCGCTCGAAAGGTCATGTATTCGGTATAGGTTATGTTAGGTAAAGGTTAAGTTTGGTATAGGTTCAGTTAGGTTCAATTTGCTTTTCAATCATTTTTGTCGCAAATCACACACACACACGCACACACACACACACAGACAGACGGGCGGTCTTCTTATAAAACCCGAGCTCCTGTCCACCCAGCAGTGAATGGGTGCCGGGTGTTAGCCGGGGGTTTGTGACCCGCCTCCCGGATGGTGGCTTCGGCCAACACTAAGCACTAAAGATGAATGATAAAATAAATGTTGATATAGAGACGGGGCCATACGAGCGTTGCTCAGGCCCTGTAAAATACAACTAGATGAATACAACTATAGATGAATACACACGCACACACACATAAAAAAAGTGATTTGTGACAAAACGTATAGCAGATTAATTCAAAACACGTTAAAATTCACCAGAAAAATATTGTTTCGTCCACCAAAGTAAATTAATTCGCTTTCAAACTGGAAATGTACCAGAAATACTCACAGCTTTTTTATTTGGCCATATCCAAGTTATCTGTTTATCTTCCGGGTCCACTACAGAGCAAAACGGAGAGAAGCTGTCTCCCTTGACAAAGTGTTGGTTTTTTCCCGTAGATATTATTGGCCTGACTGTACTCCTTTTGGAATGCTCCTTGTCTTCTGTGGAAAGAATTCTTGGATTACCGGAACTATTTATCATAAGAACATAAGAACATAAGAAAATAAGGAAGCTAGAAAGAGGCCGCAAGACCTACACGAGGTAGTTCCTGTTACTTACACTACCTACATCCACCTTTCATCCCCATCCATGAAATTGCCTAGCCTCCTTTAAAAGCTCCCTAATGACTTCGCACTAACTACCTGATGACTCAGTCCATTCCAATCATATACCACCCTATTTGTGAACCATTTTTCCCTATTTCTTTTTTTAAATCTATGCTTTTCCAGCTTAAATACGTTACTTCTTGTTCGACCCTAACCCTTATTGCATACTGACAGGAATATCACCTGAAAACACTAGAAGAACAATGCAAAAACATCTCATTTGTTCCTTAGCATATTACGTAAGTGTTTCACCAAATATTCCATTGAAATGTTTTGCTGATATCTTATCCTGTATCCTCGCTCCCAGGGCCGTCTCTTCATCTACTTGTGTTATTGCATAATTTCCCATCTTGTATAACCATGAGGTGGTGCATCCATCTGGTGGAACGCCGCCGTGAGTTTCGACAGGGGATGCTTGCGGCCCTTGTTGATCTCAAGAAGGCGTTTGACTCAGTGCATCGTGAGTCATTCTGGGAACTTCTGCGACTTCCCGGGATTCCTGCAAGGACTATTGGTTTGATGACTGGTCTGTATTCTGGGACTGAGAGTGCTGTGAAGTGTGGGGCAGGTGTATCCAGCTTCTTTCCTGTGAATAAAGGAGTGAGGCAAGGGTGCGTTCTTGCCCCATCACTTTTCAACACTTGTATGGAATGGATATTGGGCAAGGCTGTAGATCAAAGTGATTGTGGAGCATCCCTCGGCAACACCAAGATCACTGATCTTGTTTTTGCCGATGATGCAGTAATCTTTGCTGAGTCGCTGGAGGTCCTGGTGATGGCTCTCGAGGCGCTGCACGAGGAGGCAAAGCCTTTGGGACTTGAGGTCTCCTGGCTTAAGACCAAGGTCCAGGTGTTTGGAGGCTTACTAGATGAAACAGTACAGTCTGTTCATGCGTGCGGTGAGGACATTGAGATCTTGGAAAGTTTTACATACCTAAGTAGCGCAGTCCATAATGACGGCGGGTCACGTCAAGAAGTCTTACGGCGGATTGGCATAGCCCACGGTGTTATGGACTCGCTCAGCAGGAGTATTTGGCGTTGTCGTTACCTGTGCAGGAGGACAAAGATCCGGATCTTCAAGTCGCTTGTGATCCCTGTCTTACTTTATGGTTGTGAGACATGGACACTAAAGGCGTTTTCTGCGGGGGATTTTTGGTTGCAATCGGAAAATTTTCGATTGCAAACGGTCACAACAACAACAACAAATGATTGCGGGTCGGGCCAATCCTCCTCCCTGGATGGTTGAACAGCAATCGAAATTTAAGCAATCGAACATTTTTCGGTTGCAATCAGGATCCCCGCAGAAAACGCCTTAAATAGCGACTTGAAGAGGCAAATCGATGCCTTTGGTAATAAGTGTCTTCGCAGAATCATGGGGTATCGCTGGGATGATTACGTGTCATATCAGCGATTGCACCGTGAGACTGAATCGAGGCCTATTACCTGCATAGTCTGTCAGCGCCAATTTCGGCTATATGGGCATGTGACACGCTACCCTGAAACCGATCCTTCCCATCGGGCTGTATCTTTAAGAGACAATCCGGCGTGGGGGAGGCCAAGGGGGTGCCCACAAGGCTCGTGGCTGGGGCAAGTTGATGTTTGTTGTCGAGAGCTGCTTGGTTTGGGAAAGGAGTCTGCTTGGGGACTCGTGCGTGGTGACCTCCGGGAATGGCGTCGTAGGGTGGGCGAGGCGACGCGCCCCCCAGCGTGTACCTCCAATGATTGATTGATTGATATCTATGAGGGTCTCTTCACTTGTTATAATTTTCAATACATGACATTTGGTTCCATTAAATTCCATTTTCCATCTCATATTCCATTCAACTATCTAATTCAAATAAATCTTCAAGCAGGGCTTGGAAACGAAATAATTTTTCAAACGGTTCGTTCCGATCAGAAACAGTATTATTAACGTTTCGTTTTTCGTTCCTCCTGCAAACATAACGTTCCTGAACCGGTTAGAACGAAATGAAAACCGGTTAGAACGTTATTCTCAAACCATGTATTGAATATGCTAATAGCCCTAATAAATAAGAATGCCTATACATAATTGCATTCTTATATATGGTAATAAAGCCATACATTTCATTGTGCACAGTATCCAACAAAATCAAACCCTTAGATGTCGTAAGAACTATATTATTATACTGCTTAAATAAGGCAACACATTTACTGATACAATACAACGTAGTGTAGAAGTATGCAATCTCAGTTGCCGTAAAGACATGAATCACTAATTATTTATTAATATTATATATGGCAACAAATATATTAATTCGTAATATCACCAACCCACTAATCAAATAAACCTAATAAATGAAATCAATGCCTACATGTGGTACTCCAAGGACTCGAACCTAGGACACTCGCATCGAAATTCGGCGCACCAAGCATTAGGCTATGAACACCGTTAAAAGTTTAAGGACATACTCACGATATATTATCCATTTTCGAATACTGGATATTAATCTTAGCATGTTCTTAAACCCAACTGCAGTATCATAGCTTAACTATTGCACGAATGGAAGGTGTAATAAAATAAGGGAACGTGATGCATATCACGAAAGACAAAAATTCATAATTGTAAAAGGTAAATAATAGTTACTCTTCACAAATTAAATGAAAAGTGGTGCATATGATACTATTTGAAACAAAACCACATTGTCAATTGCCAAGTGAACAAATACAGTAGACTTAATTGAAGTATGTATGTAATAAAGATTTATTTACTTAAATTATTTGGCTACTGGAAGTGCAAATGGATTATTGACCAAATGCGGCATGGAACCAAAAAAGAACGTTTTTAACCGGTTACAATGATTTTAAAATAGCGTTTTTGCTCCGGAACAGTAAATATGATAATGTTTTCGTTTCCGTTTTTGTTCCGAGCATAATTTCGTTCGTTTCGGTTTTCGTTTTCGTTCCCTTAAACCGTTTCAAAGCCCTGTCTTCAAGTCTTTACAATATCTATGGTTCCTTATATGTCTTAGGAATCCTGCATCATCAGAAAAAATTAATCAGACAAGATTTTCCCTTTCTAAATCCAAACTGTCTATCTACTATTATTAAATATTTTTCCAGGCAGTCGGTCCACTGCATACATTTACACATGTCTATCTACTGATAATTATAATGAATAAACAGAGTATATATAAAACACTGAAATGATCGAAACTGCTGCTGTGCATGCATACCAACTTAGGTACCAGCTTGACATAACTTAAGCCTGTCCAGACCAGCGGGCCTGATCGGCGGGCATGCCCGTTACTGGGCACACTTGACGGGCTAACCATCAAACTGCCCGAGCCCCCGTTGAGCGAAATCACCGTGCGGTGCTCGGTGGCTTGAGGAGTTTCCACGCTGCCAGACTAAGTTAATATTGTGTGCCCATAGCAGGCTTGCCTCCCACATCCCACGTCTCTGGCTGTAACACTGTTCACATCAGGAACTTGCGATGTTTACACAATACTTTCCTCCTCTCAGTAATACTGGGTGCCATGTATATCATACCACACTCCACAACCTACTGGCATTGTCGGGCACGCCCGCCAATTCATCGATTTGGCCGTGTGGACAACATTCACGGGCATTCACGGTAGAATTTGCCCGCCGACCGCGCTGCCCGCTGGTCTGGACAGGGCTTAAAGTAATCGTCCAGACCATTTCATCATTCCTGATTTAATGCAGTCAAAATATAGCCATGATTGAGTATATCAACAATATGTTGTCACTTTTTGCATCCAGTCACCCGTTTTTAAATGATCCGCATCCAAAATCTGTAAATTCCCCTAGCTCAAGAAAAAATGGGTCTGGACGATTACTTTAAGAAGAATTAGTTACCTGTATATGTAATATGTAGAAAATATACTAATTTATCAACTCCTGAGACAAAAGAAATGTCCATGCAATAAGTGGTCTAACATAAACCCTGGATACAAACAGTGTCTTACTTGTCACAAACACATGCACGGTTGCCCCTCTCTCCCCATCAGCCGTCTTGGAGTCTGTTGTATCTGTGTAGTTGCAATAGTAATATCCACCATGATAAGACAATGGTGACTCGATCTGTTAAATAAAACAAATAAATGAGCATATCATCACTAGCTTGTTCACTGTCTAGAAAACAACAACTATTAGTTTACTAGATTCCACACACACACAAAAATCACACCCTATGGTACTGAAATGATACATAAGAACATAAGAACATAAGAAAGTAAGGAAGCTACAAGAGACCGTGAGACCTACCCGAGGTAGTTCCTGTTACTTAACTCTACCTATATCTACCTCTCTTCCCCATCCATGAATTTATCCAGACTCCTTTTAAAGACCCCAATAGACTCCGCATTGACCACCTGACGACTTAGTCCATTCCAATCATTTACCACCCTATTTGTGCACCAGTTTCTCCCAATTTCCTTTTTAATTACGCTTTTCCAGCTTGAATCCATTACTTTTCGTTCTACCCTGCTTATTAACCTTAAGAACTTTTCCTACATTGCCTATATTGTATCCCTTTATCCACTTAAAAATTTCTATTAATACGATTTTATGGACCACTGAAATATGTTTCTCTTGTAGTGTAATGGTACAACGATGTACCATGGTCACTTGTTAGGTCAATGGTTTCTCCAATGACAATGGCAACGGCAATGCTATTGCTGCAGCTTCAACTGCAATTTCTAATTGAAAAGACAGCTAAATAAGCAGAATTCTTGGAGACCATTCTTAGTTTGTAAATATAAGACAAATAAAAGTTTTAATCATCATATTCATATTGACAATAAACTACAACAGTAGGCTACTTACACGGACAGTGGCCACAAAGGTGTCGTTTTGTGTCGAATACGATACAAAGTCTTCAGCAAATCCTGGAAACGAAACCTGAAAAAATAAAAAGGTGTTGTGGAAATTATCCATCAACCACCCTCTCATAATTGGTAGAGTGGTGGTTTGATCCCCCACCCCCCCTTGTAAGTGAGGTATTTTCCGCTCGTCATAGGGGAGTGCGTATAGGGATGTATATATAATTATAATGGTAATGGGTAATAATTAAGGTAATTTAAGTAAATGGTAAATACTGGGATGGATAATTGAACATTCCCAGTAATATTAAGCATTTGCACCTTATATAATTAGCACCTTGATTGGAGCGACTGGCTATTGGTCGTCGTCATAAATATTTGTTCCTACCCTGCGTTTATACGTGGCATGGGTAGGATGGCGATGGCTGTCGCCCACAGGGAGAGATCAGTTCCCTCCAGACCCTTGCCTTAATAACATCTCTTAGTAATATACGTGCTTGTATAAAGAAGAGATGTGTACATACGTTAATATTGTACATATAAGTGATAAACCAATAGGACTTGTCTTGGCGACACATATAACAATCCGCCGCGTCTTGGATAACTGGGTTATGAAGACCCTTCTGACGCCCATGTCGAAACACTGACGCTTCCAGCCCTCCGCCTCTGTCATTCACGGGCGGCCTCGATCCCGGCGACCACATCGGATCACAAGACCATGCAGTGTTAATACAAGCCTACAAGCCATTTCAACCCACTATCCACCGGATAAGTATCCTAGTTAGTTGATTATCTAGGATAATGTGTCGGGATGATAGAACATGGGTTTGATTGATTAGGTAAGAACCTCATATTAAATATGTATGTAGCATAAATTTCTACAGGTGTTTTCAATGGACCAAGTTAAGTATTTTCATAAACAGAACTGTTGTGTCTGCTTCATATTCTAAAACATGGTTATGAAGCACGGAAAACTCTTACCCCTTGGTAGTGTTGCCTGTCACCCTAGAGGTACCTAATGTCACTTCTTATCAAAGGTGTTGATTGTCACCCTACAGATACCTAATGTCACTTTGACTGTCAAACTACAGGTACCTAATGGCACTTTGACTGTCACCCTAGATGTACCTAATGTCACTTGTTATCAAAGGTGGGCATCGCAATTTTTTTTCCAATCTCGCAATCGCAATTCCGCAATTCCCACCTGCATCAGTCCGCAATCGAAATTCTGCAATTTTGTTCAGATAGGCCTTTTCGCAATCGCAGTTCCGCAATTTTTTTCAGACAGGCCTTTTCGCAATCGCAATCACAATTCCGCAAACTAATTTTGACACCTGCAATTAAAACAAAACATCTACAATAAAAAAATAAATGTCTCTAGACTCTTAAACATCTCTAGACTCTTAAACACCTACAATTAAAACAAAAAATGTCTCTAGACTCTTTATTAGTGTTTAAAACTTCTGTATTCCTATTCTGTTTCTGTCTATAATTGTTACTTGTCCTTCAGAATTCAGTCTTTGTCTCTCTTAGTGTTTTGCTTTACTTCTACACTTCACAGTCTACTGGCTATAGTCTAACCAGCGCTGGCTGGTCTCTCGGGTGGAGCTGCTCAAGTCCGCGGTGGTGCCACATCACCCCACTACTACCGCAAGGTCACCACCCTACCCTCCTCACCTCATTCATTCTGAGGAATTCTGACCTCAGTGGAGTGGGAAGAGAGGAAGGAAGGGAGGGAGGGAGGGAGGGAAAGCAAGTGTGTGAAGGAGGGAAGGAAGGGATGGGAGGGAAGGAAGGGGGGAGGAGAGAAGGAGAGAAGAGGAAGGAGGAGGGAGGAGGGAGGGAGGGAAAGGAAGGAAGGAGGGAGAGGGAAGGAAGGAAGGAAGGGAGGGAAGGAGAGAGGGAAGGAGAGAGGGAGGGAGGGAGGGAGGGAGAGAGGGAGGGAAGGAGGGAGGGAAGGTATAGGAGGGAAGGGAGGAAGGAAGGGAGGGAGGGAGGGAAAGCAAGGAGATGAGAGAGAGAGAGAGAGAGAGAGAGAGAGAGAGAGAGAGAGAGAGAGAGAGAGAGAGAGAGAGAGAGAGAGAGAGAGAGAGAGAGAGAGAGAGAGAGAGAGAGAGAGAGAGAGAGAGAGAGAGAGAGAGAGAGAGAGAGAGATATGAAGAAAGATTGGGAGAGGGGATGGTGAAAAAGGAAGAATTGAGAAGGAAGAGGAGAGGAAGGAGGGGAAGTAAGAAGGTTGCGGTTGAGGGTTGCGGTGCGGTTGTGTCAGGCTTGGTGTCAGGTTACCCGATTTGCCAGCAACGTCGCACGAGCTACTATGCCAAATGTAATGGAAGGTAGACAAACTCGTTGACTTACCATCAAATCGCAAGCCATTCACAAAACCATGCACCCGTATTATAAAACTATATGATTAAAAAATAGTTAATGTAATAGCTAACAGTATGACAGAGGGTCCTCGTCAGCCTGTCAACGATGAACGTGACAACACTGCAGTAATGTACCCACCCACCCGCGAGACTAATGCTCGTATTCGTAGTCACATACCATGATTGCTCGTGGTAATTGCTATGATTTTGTTCCATTTCTACTCAGTCAAAAGTATTCACTTGATCTTGTAGCTGCCATGGAAAGTACTAGAGCAATCATACACTACTCCTATTGCAATCACAACAGAGCTGGTATGACATATTGATTTAATTAGGACAAGACAAAAAGTGAGCAATGACCACGTACAATGATGGTATGTGACTACGAATACGGGCATAAGTTGAGTTGGGACGACTATAGTAATCACTAATCTAAGTAATCTACTAATCTTCCTCCTCCTCCAATCAATCAATCAATCATTGAGGGCATACGCCGGGGGGCGCGTCGCCTCGCCCACCCTACGACGCCACTCCCGGGGGTCACCACGCGCGAGTTCCCATGCAGGCTCCTTTCCCATACCAAGCAGCTCTCGACAAGAAACATCAACTTGCCCCAGCCACGAGCCTTGTGGGCGCCCCCTTGGCCTCCTCCACGCTGGATTGTCTCTTACAGATACAACCCGATGGGAAGGATCGGTTTCAGGGTAGCGAGCCACATGCCCATATAGCCGAAGTTGGCGCTGACGGACTATGCAGGTAATAGCCTCGATTCAGTCTCACGGTGCAATCGCTGTTTTGACACGTAATCATCCCAGCGATACCCCATGATTCTGCGAAGACACTTATTCCCAAAAGGCATTGATTCGTCTCTTCAAGTCACTATTTAGTGTCCATGTCTCACAACCATAGAGTAAGACAGGGATCACAAGCGACTTGAAGATCCGGATCTTTGTCCTCCTGCACAGGTACCGACAACGCCAAATACTCCCGCTGAGCGAGTCCATAACACCGTGGGCTATGCCAATCCGCCGTAAGACTTCTTGACGTGACCCGCCGTCATTATGGACTGCGCTACCAAGGTATGTAAAACTTTCCAAGATCTCAATGTCCTCGCCACACGCATGAACAGAATGTACTGCTTCATCTAGTAAGTCTCCAAATACCTGGACCATGGTCTTGAGCCAGGAGACCTCAAGTCCCAAAGGCTTTGCCTCCTCGTGCAGCGCCTCGAGAGCCATCACCAGGACCTCCAGCGATTCAGCAAAGATTACTGCATCATCGGCAAAAACAAGATCAGTGATCTTGGTGTTGCCGATGGATGCTCCACAATCACTTTGATCTACAACCTTGTCCAATACCCAGTCCATACAAGCGTTGAAAAGTGATGGGGCAAGGACGCAGCCTTGCCTCACTCCTGTATTCACAGGAAAGAAGCTGGATACACCTGCCCCACACTTCACAGCACTCTCAGTCCCAGAATACAGACCAGTTATCAAACCAATAGTCCTTGCAGGAATCCCTCGAAGTCGCAGAAGATCCCAGAGTGACTCACGATGCACTGAGTCAAACGCCTTCTTGAGATCAACATAGGCTGCAAGCATCCCCTGTCGAAACTCACGTCGGCGTTCCACCAGGACACGAAGCGCTAGGATACGGTCCGTTGTTGACTTACCAGGCGTGAACCCAGACTGCTGAGGTCTCTGATGCTTCACCAGATGACTGCGAATTCGTGTCAGCAATAGATGGGCAAGCACCTTGCCTGGTACGCTGAGCAGTGTAATACCGCGGTAATTGTTGCAGTCCTGACGGTCCCCTTTCCCTTTCCAGATAGGGACGACCAGCCCCCTTTTCCAGTCAGGAGGAATGGTACCTGATTGCCACACGGCAGTCAGGACAGCATGCAACCCGCGGATCATGGCCTCACCCCCAGCTTTGAGGAGCTCCGCACTGATATTACAAACACCAGCTGCCTTTCCACCCTTCAACTTTGCTACAGCCTCTCTGATTTCGTCAAGAGAGGGTGCGGTTTCGTCAATGGGAGGATCGGCATCCACTGCCTGTAACCCAGTGGTGTGAAGCTGCTCAGTTGGAGGGTCCACCGCGAACAACTGCCCAAAGTACTCAGCCCAACGAGCCATCTGCCCATCCATGTCCGACACGAGGCGCCCATCTGCTGTTCGAATAGCACTCGCCCGAGAAGGAGACTTGGAACGGAGCTTCTTCAGGGCTCGGTAGGCGGGTCGGAGGTCATTAGCGTTCAAATGACCCTCGACATCCTCAGCGAGACTCCTGACATACCTCTCCTTGTCTCTCCTCAGGAGGGTTCTAGTCCGGCGTGACAGAGCCCTGTGCTGGTCTCGGTTCCCAGCCAGCCTGGCAGCGCGACTCTCCTCGATTTTCTCCAGCGTCCTCCGTAGAGACAAAACCACGCCTTGACCTCGGGCGCTGCCCAATACACTCCTTGGCAGCCTGTAGAGTTTCACGTTTGAAAGGGATCCCACAGTTTCTACAGGATCCCCGAGAGCATCGAGCACATCAAACCGATTTGAGACTGCCACCGCATACTCATGAGCACATGTCAAGTCCTTCAGTTTCTCAAGATGAAACACAGTATGGTTACCTCTTGAGATTCTTCTGGACTTGACATGAAGCTTAAGTGTAGCAACAACAAGTCTGTGATCTGTTCCAAAGAACTCAGCACTCCGGTAAACCCTGCAGTTCTGGAGGATCCTCCAACGAGTACTAACGAGGATGTGGTCGATCTCCTTAGCTACCCCTCCGGCATTACTATACCATGTCCAGCGGTGCAGCTCTGGTCTCTGATACCAAGAACCTGCAATTCTCAACCTTCTGGACCTTGCAAAGTTCAAGCAGAGAACTGTTGGTGTTTCTGGTACCGGAGCCATGGGACCAACACACAACTCGTAGCCATCTCTCACAGTGCCAGTAGTAGCATTGAAGTCGCCCAAGACAATGCAAGACAATATCCTCCTCCCCCGCACTTTAAAGGTGGTGACCGTCACAATTATTGCGATTGCGTTTCAAAATTTTGGCGGTCCGCAACCCGCAATTCCGCAAATTTTTCAGGCATCAGCAATTTTCGAAATTTTCCGAAACCCGAAAAAACCCTTTCCCCCAAAGGGTTCCCGAATTGCAAAAAGGGTGGACTAAAATTGGGGGAATCCCACCCTTTGCTTTTTGGGTGTCATGTCTGGTAAGAGGGTGACATGTCCTGCCCTTGGTGAAAATTTTGTGCACCCTTCCATTTTTGGGGACAAAAATATCGAAATAGTTTGGGAAATGTGTGTTAACTGCCTTTTTCTTCCCCCCAAAATTAAACCCGGTCGGGAACCCCTCGCATTTT
>JACEEZ010017532.1:97500-105000 GCA_016584305.1 Chionoecetes opilio | reverse complement strand
GTGGGCGTGTGTAGGGTGGTTGGGTGTAGGGTGGGCGTGTGTAGGGTGGGCGTGTGTAGGGTGGGCGTGTGTAGGGTGGTTTGGGTGTAGCGTGGGCGTGGTGTAGGGTGGTTGGGTGTAGGGTGGGCGTGTGTAGGGTGGGCGTGTGTAGGGTGGGCGTGTGTAGGGTGGTTGGGTGTAGCGTGGGCGTATGTAGGGTGGTTGGGTGTAGGGTGGGGTGTGTAGGGTGGGCGTGTGTAGGGTGGGCGTGTGTAGGGTGGGCGGGTGTAGGGTGGGCGTGTGTAGGGTGGGCGTGTGTAGGGTGGGCGTGTGTAGGGTGGGCGTGTGTAGGGTGGTTGGGTGTAGCGTGGGCGTGTGTAGGGTGGTTGGGTGTAGGGTGGACGTGTGTAGGATGGGCGTGTGTAGGGTGGCGTGTGTAGGGTGGGCGGGTGTAGGGTGGGCGTGTGTAGGGTGGTTGGGTGTAGCGTGGGCGTATGTAGGGTGGTTGGGTGTAGGTGTGGGCGTGTGTAGGGTGGGCGTGTGTAGGGTGGGCGTGTGTAGGGTGGGCGGGTGTAGGGTGGGCGTGTGTAGGGTGGGCGTGTGTAGGGTGGGCGTGTGTAGGGTGGGCGTGTGTAGGGTGGTTGGGTGTAGCGTGGGCGTGTGTAGGGTGGTTGGGTGTAGGGTGGACGTGTGTAGGAGGGCGTGTGTAGGGTGGGCGTGTGTTAGGGTGGGCGGGTGTAGGGTGGCGTGTGTAGGGTGGTTGGGTGTAGGGTGGGCGTGTGTAGGGTGGGCGTGTGTAGGGTGGGCGGGTGTAGGGTGGGCGTGTGTAGGGTGGGCGGGTGTAGGGCTGACGGGAAATTTCTCTTAAGTTTGTCCATTTTTCCTCAACTTTAATGGAAAACGTTGTCTGGTGGCCGATACAATGGAGATTAAATGTGTGTGTGTGTGTGTGTGTGTGTGTGTGTGTGTGTGTGTGTGTGTGTGTGTGTGTGTGTGTGTGTGTGTGTGTGTGTGTGTGTGTGTGTGCGTGTGTGTGTGCCAATTTATTATTATTTATTTCTATACTCTTATAAAGTACATAATGTGTGTTTTCATGCTATATTCCTTTCGTCTCTTTTCAGGTAAGCATCATGTGTGTGTCTAACTGTTAATTAAGACCAAGACCATCCCAGGCCCACCCCCATCAGGTAAGTACACAGTATATAGTACAGTAGTCCTATAAGTACGGTATATATAATTACGAGTATATAGGCTTCAACGTAAAACAAAGCACACAAAAAACATGTCTTGTCTCGGTCTTCATAGTGGCGAGATTGGACCTGTGTTACGTTACGGGTTTTTTTTTTTGGTGGGCGTTGTTAAGAAAGAGTTCGCCATTGTATTTCTGGTTCTTGTGATGTAGATTGGGGAGGCGGTGGTCAAGTGGTTAGCGTCTGGAGCTGGCAAGCTTGGTGTACCGAGTTCGAGTCCCGCCAGGTGCCAAAATCTTAACTAAACTAAGCTACCATCTAAACATATAGTCGAGTGTTTGGATAAAAAAAACTTATGACATTTAGCAGGTGGCTGAATGAGACTGGAAGCGAAATGTAGTCTCAAGGAAAGAAATAGAAAGGCGCGCTATGTGTAACCCCTTGAGACCCAGAACGTAATTACCTCCGCCAACGAAGTTGGAGGGATTATGTTTTCACCCCGATCTGTCTGTCTGTCTGTCTGTTTGTTTGTTTGTTTGTTTGTTTGTTAGTGTACAGGATTTCTCGAAAAGTTACGAATAGATTTGGACCAAACTTGGGATACCAAGTCTATTTGGTATAAGGAAGAAACTGATTTAATTGTGGATGAAATCTATGACAATTGTTGCCATGGCAACCAATTGATGAAATATTCGGCCGGAGGTATGCGCTCATACTGAGTGCAATATATAATATATTATATATTATTATATATATATATATATAATATCTATATATAATATATATATTATATATATATTATATACAATATATAATATATTCTTCTATATTAATAAAAGCGAAAGTGTGTCTGTCTGTGTGTGTGTGTGTGTGTGTGTGTGTGTGTGTGTGTGTGGTGTGTGTGGTATAGGTTCCGCCCCCCCGTTGCGCAAACACCTCATATGGCACATTTTTGGGAATCAGGTTGACCAGGGGAAGGTCATAAGCCCACTTATGAGATGATCCGATCACTTTTTTTTTTCTTTCTTTTTTTTAGCAGCCTATTAGCGAGAATTGTGAAAACAAAAGTAGGTTGCGAGAATTGAGGAAGCCTTGATGTAGGGTGATGGGTAATGGGTGAGTGAATGGGTGGGGTGTGATGGGGTAATGGGTGTGGGGTGATGGGTGAAGTGAATGGGTGGGGGGTGATGGGTTGGGGGTGATGGGTGATGGGTGAGGGAATACGGTGGGGGGGTGAGGGTAATCTATAATAATATAAGCGACAAAAGTGTGTCTCTCTGTCTGTCTGTTGTGTGTGTGTGTGGTGTGTGTGTGTGTGGTGGTGGTGTGGGTGTGTGTGTTGTGTGTGGTGTGTTGGTGTGTGTGGTCTGGTATAGGTTCCTCCGCCCCCCGTGGCGCAATCAACTCATATGGCACATTTTTGGAACCGGGTTGACCAGGGGAAGGTTTTAAGCCCAGTTATGAAATGATCCGATTTTTTTTTTTTTATTTTTTTTTTTTGCAACCTATTAGCGATAATTGTGAAAAAAAAAAAATGGGTTGCGAGAATTGAGGAAACCTTGATGTAGGGTGATGGGGAATGGGTGAGTGAATGGTTGGGGTTGATGGGTAATGGGTGTGGGGTGATGGTGATGAATGGGTGGGGGGTGATGGGTTGGGGGTGATGGGTGATGGGTGGGGAATAGGTGGGGGTGATGGGTAATGGTAAATATAAGCGAAAGTCTGTCTGTCTGTGGGGTGTGTGTGTGTGTGTGCTGGTATAGGTTCCGCCCCCCGTGGCGCAATCACCTCATATGGCACATTTTTTTGGGAAACGGGTTGACCAGGGGAAGGTTTTAAGCCCATAGATGATCCGATCACCTTTTTTTTTTCTTTTTTTTAGCAGCCTATTAGCGATAATTGTGAAAAAAAAGTGGGTTGCGAGAATTGAGGAAACCTTGATGTAGGGTGATGGGTAATGGGTGAGTGAATGGGTGGGGTGATGGGTAATGGGTGTGGGTGATGGGTGAGTGAATGGGTGGGGGGGTGATGGGTTGGGGATGATGGGTGGTGGGTGAGGGAATAGGTGGGGGGTGATGGGTATGGGTGAGTGAATGGGTGGGGGGGTGATGGGTATGGGTGAGTGAAGGGTGGGGGGTGATGGGTAATGGGGAGTGAATGGGTGGGGGGAATACATAATTTCTACATCCATGAATTTTTAGGAAAGTTTAGAAGGGGCTATCTGGAGAGTCCATGTTTGGTGGGCCTTCGGCCCACCAAACACAGGTGGTGGGCCTAAGGCCCACCAATAGCCCTCCGCAGGAGCTAGCCAAAAAAATCCGCCCTGAGGGCGGCTTTGCGGCTAGTATATATATATATTACGTTGCACGCCATAAAGAACCCCAAGAATGACGAGTGTCTTTGCCCCCCTGAAAAAACAACATATATATATATTTATATATATATATATATATATATATATATATATATATAATATAAAATATATAAATTTTATATATATATTATAATATAATAATTATTTTATATATATATATATAATTAATTATATATATACTATTATATATATTATATAATAATATTTTATATTATATATATATTATATTATTATTTTTTTTTTTTTTTTTTTGTCTTTTTTTTTTCTTTTTTTTTTTACTTTTTTTTACTTTTTTTTAATTTTTTTTTTATGAAATCGAATTTACAACTGTTGCCATGGCAACCCCAAATTTATGAAATATTCGGGCGGAGGTATGCGCTCTACTGAGTGCCCCCCCCCCCCTAGTTCCATTGTAATTTGGGTACCATAAGACAATTTTTAATGACTATAAGCAATAATTTATAGCTATGACCTGCTTAGTATCCTTGTCGACTAACTAATTTGGTATATTAAGTTAGTTTTCGTAATTCTATGGCTAAGAACAGATGATTTTATAAAGAAAATGAAAGATCTGGGCGTGAAGGGGTTAAGGATGTCTCAAATGTTTTAACTCTTCGTTCACTTCTTCCTCTTCATCAAGAAAGGTCACACACACACAGTTTCGTCTCTTTGTGTTGAGGCTATGTGTCGTGTTTACAGTGTTAGTTGAGTTCCTCCTGTCGTTTTGAGGTTCCCAGTTTTCTATCTCCCTGTTTCGCAATCTTCCTGTGTGTGTGGTTTTGTGTGGGTGTGGTGTGTGTTGTGTGTTGAGTGTGGTGTGTGTGCGTGTGTGGTGTGACTGTGTGACTGTGTGTGTGTGGGTGTGTGTGGTTTGGTTTGGGGTTGTGCTTTTTGTGGTGTGTTGTGTGTGTGTGTGGTGTTTTGTGTGGTGTGTGTGTGTGGGGTTTTGTGTGGTGTGTGACTGTGTGTGCTGTGGGGTGTGTGTGTATGTGTTTGTGTGGGGTGACTGTATGTTGTGTGGTGACTGTGGTGTTGTGTGTGTGTTCGGGGTGTGTGTGGTGTGTGTGTGTGTGTGTGTGTGTTGGGTGTGTTGTGTGTGTGGTGGGTTTTTACATCACAGGGATTTGGCCAAGGGCACAACAAAAGGGTAACACAAAGCCCCCCCTTGTTGCCAGTCCCCATAAAGAAGACAGTAAGAGAATAAAATAAAACAGAGGGGTAGGCCAATTTAGTTCGGGGGGTGTCTTGTTACTCTTCTTTTGAAAAGATTTAAGTCATAGGAAAGTGGAAAAATAGAAACAGGAAGAGATTTCCAGAGTTTACCAGTGAAAGGGATGAAAGAGTAAAGATACTGATTAACTCTTGCATTAGGAAGATGGACAAAAAGGGGATGGGAATGAGTAGATGAGTGTATGACTGTGTTGTGGTGTGTGTGTGTGGACTGTGTCTGTGTGTGTTGGGGGTGTGTGTGTGTGGTTGGGTTGTGTGTGTGTGTGTGTTTGTGTGTGTGTGTGTGGGATGGGATGCCAAAAGTGTGAGTGAGTGGGGATGTGATCAATACCTATGGGCCCCTGTCTCTCTTCTCTCTCTCTCTCTCATTCGTCTCTCTCTCCTCTCTCTTTCTCCTCTCTCTCTCTCTCTCTCTCTCTCTCTCTCTCTCTCTCTTCTCTCCTCCTATCTCTCTCTCTCTCTCTCTCTTCTCCCCTCTCTCTTTTACCGCTCATTTCAAACTTTTTTGTTTCTCCTTTTCCCTTCTTTTCTCTCTTTTCGCTTTTTTCTTTACTAACACTTATTTTCCATTTTACCTCTAGAAAGGAGAGAGATAAAGAGTGAAAAAAGATTTTGAGAAAGAAGAAAAACGAAAATGAGAGAGAGAGAGAAAGAGAAAAGGGAAGGAGGATGAAGAGGGGGGTAGAGAGTAATAGGAGAGGAGAGAGAGAGCGAGAAGAGAGGAGGAGGAGAGAGAGGAGAGAGGGAGAGAAGAGGAGAGAGAGAGGAGAGTATGAATGTGGGTTAATTTGATGTCATACTTTTCGATGATTTTTTTTTTTTATTCGAACCTTGCTATACTTTATTTATTTTTCTTTTATTTAAAAAAAAGAAATTCTTATTGCGTCCATGGAAACTTTTGTCACATATTTAAACAACTGAAGTTTGATATTTTTTCAATCTCTGTTGAGGACATTTCGATTTATTTGCTTTTCCATCATCCGAAATTATCTTTTATTGTACGTATATTATTTTTTAAACATAGATTTAAAAAGGAAATGGGGAAAACTGGTTCACAAATAGGTTGGTAAATGATTGGAATGGACTCAGTGGACAGGTAGTTACTCCGGAGTCATTAGGGAGCTTCAAAGGGAGGCTAGATAAATTCATGGAAGGGGATGAAAGGTGGATGTAGGTAGTGTTAAGCAACAGGAACTACCACGTGTAGGTCTCACAGCCTCTTGTAGCTTCCTTATGTTCTTATGTCCTTATGTTAAAAAGAAAAAAAAATGTATATCAGTAGACCTATGGGGAACAGATATATCTCTCTGTACAGGTAGGCCGTGCAACTGGTGAACGAACTTATGGGTGTAGCGGGGGAAGGGAGGAAGGAAGGGTAGCAAGGTCTGAACCCCCCTTGTCCCACGCCACTCCCTGAACTGAGGTGGCGGCTGACCAAAGGCTGAATATCTGTGGGCGTTAAAGGGAGGAAGAAGGATGTGTGTGTAGAAGTGGTAGTGGTAGTAGTAGTGGTGATGGTAGTAGTAGTAGTAATAGTAAGTATAGTAGTAGTAGTAGTGGTGGTGGTGACAGTGGTGACAGTGGTGGTGGTAGTAGTGGTAGTAGTGGTGGTGGTGGTAGTAGTAGTAGTGGTAGTAGTGGTAGTAGTGGTAGTGGTGGTAGTGGTAGTAGTAATAGTAGTAGAAGTAGTAGTGGTTATTTGATTCCTTCCTTTCTTCCCTCCTTTCCTCACCATCATCTCATTATCTTCCTTCGCCCTTCAATCCTTCCTTCTTTCCTTGTTTACCCCAGTCCTTCCTTCCTTCCTTCCTTCATTCCTTCATTCCTTCCACTCTTCTGCTCAATCCATTCTTACATCACCTTTTTACCTTACACTTCCCTCCATTCCTTCCCTTCCCTTCCCTTCCCTTCCCTTCCCTTCCCTTCCCTTCCCTTCCTTCCCCTTCCCTTCCCTCCTTCCCCCCTCCCTCCCTTCCCCTTCCCATCCTCCCTTCCCTTCCCCTTCCCCTTCCCTTCCCTCCCATCCGACCTCCCTTCCCCTTCCCTCCCTTCCCTACCCTTCCCTTCCCTTCCCTTCCCTTCCTTCCCCCCCTTCCTTAATTTCCATTCCCTTTCCTTCCCTTCCCTTCCCTCCCTTCCTTCTTTCCCTTCCCTTCCCTTCCCTTCCCTCCCTTCCATCCCTCCCTTCCTCCCTTCCTTCCCCCCTTCCTTCCCTCCTTCCCTTCCTTCCCTTTCCCTCCCTTCCATCCCTTCCCTTCCCTCCTTCATCCCTTCCCTTCCCTTCCTTTCCCTTCCCTTCCTAACCTTCCCTTCCTTCCCTCCCCTCCTTCATTTAATTTCCTCCCTTCCTTTCCCTTCCCTTCCCTTTCCTTCCCATCCCTTCCCATCCCTTCCCTTCCCTTCCCTTCTTCCTTTAATTCCTCCCCTTTCCCTTTCCCATCCCTTCCAAACCCTTCCCCTTTCCCTTCCTTCTCTTCCCTTCCTTCCCTTTTCCCCTTTCCCCTTTCCTCCTTCCCTTCCCTCCCTTCCCTCTTTCCTTTCCCTTCCTCTTTCCCCTTTCCCTCCCTTCCCTTCCCTCCCTTCTCTGCTATCCCTTCCTTCCCTTCCCTTCCCCTTTCCTTCCTTCCCTTCATTTCCGAGAAAAGTCCATATATGATATCTGATACAGGATAAGTTTGTTAGCTTTGCTGTTAGATAAATTATATAAGTGAGATAGAGAGAGAGAGA
>JACEEZ010017532.1:87500-92500 GCA_016584305.1 Chionoecetes opilio | reverse complement strand
GATCCTTCCTTTCTTGCCTCCTTTCCCTCACCGCATCCTCATTTATTCTTCCTTTGCCCCTTCAACCCTTCCTTCTTTCCTTGTTTACCCCAGTGCCTTCCTTCCTTCCTTCTTCCTTCATTCCCTTCATTCCTCCACTCACTTCTGCTCAATCCATTCTTACATCAACTTTTTATATACCTACACTTCCCCTCCATTTTCCCCTCCCTCTTCCTTCCGTTCCTTCCCCTTCCCTTTCCCTTCCCTTCCTTCCCTTTCCCTTCCTTCCCTTCCCCTTCCCCTTCCAGTCCCTTCCCCTTTCCTTCCCTTCCCTTCTCTTTCCCTCCCCTTATTCCCTTCCCCTTCCCCTTCCTTCCCTTCCCTTCCCTTCCCTTCCATACCCATCCGATCCCTCCCTTCCCTTCCTTCCTTTTCCCTACCCTTCCCTCCCTTTCCCCTTTCCCTTCCCCCCTCCTTCCTTTAATTTCCATTCCCTTTCCTTTCCCTCTTCCCTTCCCTTTCCCCTTCCCTTAGCTTCCCTTCCCTTCACCATCCCTTCCCTTCCCCTTCCCCTTTCCCTTCCATCTCCCTTTATTCCCTCCTTCCCCTTCCCTTCCCTTCCTTTCCTCCCTTAACTTCCATCCCCTCCCTTCCCTTCCCTTCCCTTCCATCCTTTCCTTCCCTTCCCTTTCTTCCCTTCCCTTCCCTTCCCTTCCCTACCCTTCCCTCCCTTCCCTTCCCCTCCCGTCATTTAATTTCCTTCCCCTCTTTTTCATTCCCCTTCCGTTCCGTTCCATCTCCTTGTATTCATCAGTCCGACGCATTCCCTTGGCACCTCCCCCAGCCTTTTCCATTCCTCCTTCTATCTTGCCCAGTCTCCACGTCGTGCCCTTACGAAGCATTCATGATCATATGGGTTTTGCATTGCTTTTAGAATAATTTCCGGACTCTTATTAGTACACCCCTTTCTCTTTCCCTTTCACCCTGCATATCACCCTTGTTCCTACACAGGCCCTCTCACCCTTCGCTTTCCGCCACACCTTTCCCCTCACTTCCTTCCCGCATCCCCCACGCTCGTTCAACCCCTCACCAAAATCCTCCCACACTCCTCCCCTTCGCCGCACAGTGGCCCCCACTTCCGTCAATTCCCCCAACCCTTACACCATCCCGCCTCACCATCCCCAGCCCTTCCCGCTACAACATCCGCTTTCCCACCACGCTCTCCTACACGCTGTAATCTTCTCCGCTCCTTACCCCCACGATTCGATCCCTTGAGATTAACCGTTCCACATATCCGCTTTCCCTTCCCTTTTTGCTTTCCCCTTTGTTCCCTGTCAGCTCTATTTTAACTCATCATCCATGGTTTTCTTCCCTTCCCTCCTTTCCCTTGTCAACCCTTACATTTTTTTCCTTCTTCTAGTATGTATTACCCTTGAGTTTACGTCCTTTATTCCTTATTATATTCCTTATCCTATGCTGGCTTTATTACTTCCGTACAGTCCCTTTCTCAATTACTCGTACTTTTAACTCTAATATCTTGAGGGTTTTTTCTTTATCTCTTAAATTTCCCTTGTTTGTGGCTTAATTTCCCTTCCCTTACCCTTTACTCTCACCGTCGTTCTATTTCCCTTTTCCCCCTTCTCTTGCTTTTCCGTTTCCCTTTAAACCTTCTGTAACGCTTACCTTCTTCCCTGTTTACATTCTTCCCTTCCCTTTTTCTTCTTCTTTCACCGAGCACTAATATGGGACCGGTTTGGAGTTAATTTCGGGACTTTGACGGTTTTCATCCTAGTTTTAGCCTTTCTTTATCCGTATCCCTTTCTACAGTGCACTTCCAATGCCCTGCAATCGATTAGCCCTTCGTGGGCCTGACTGCTCTCAATGCTTTTTGATATTAATTCTATTTCCCTTCTTACCATTTCCCCTTTTTTTGCGTTGTCCTTAATTTACTCTTATCCCTTTTATCCCTTTCCCTTTTGATTATATTCCTTCCTTTCTTGAATTTTCCCTTTCCTTGTCATCACCGTTTTTACTTCTCCCTTTATAACTCTTATTTCGGTGTTTCACCCTTTCCCTTCACTTCCCTTTCCTTCTCATTTCCCTTCCCCTCCTTCCCTTCCTTCCCTTCCCCTTCCCTTCCTTTAATTTCCCTTCCCTTCCCCCTCCCATCCCTTCCCATTCCCTTCCCTTCCCTTCCCTTTCCACTTCTCTTTCCCTTCCCTTCCCTTCCCTTCCGCTTCCTTCCTTCCCCCCTTCCCTCCGTTCCTTTCCCGTCCCTTCTCTTCCCTTCCATCCCTTCCCTTCCCTTCCCTTCTCCTTGCTATCCCCTTCCCTTCCCTTCCTTCCCTTTTCCCTTATCCCTTCCCTCCCTTCAATTTCCGAGAAAGTCCATATATGATATCTGAATACAGATAATTTGTTTAAGCTTTGCTGTTAGATATTATATAAGTGAGATAGAGAGAGAGAGAGAGAGAGAGAGAGAGAGAGAGAGAGAGAGAGAGAGAGAGAGAGAGAGAGAGAGGAAGAGAAGGGAGAGAGAGAGAGAGAGAGAGTAGAGAGAGAGAGAGAGAGAGAGAGAGAGAGAGAGAGAGAGAGAGAGAGACTGTTTTCGTAAGTCACCACTAGCTCACCGTTTGTCAGCTGTAAGGATGCTAACTCAATTTGCATCCTTATGTTGTACATTTGTCTACTCTCTCTCATCTCTCTCCATCTCTCTCCTCTCTCTCTCCTCTCTCTCTCTCTCTCATCATCTCTCTCTCTTCTCTCTCTCTCTCTCTCTCTCTTTCATGCCTTTTTCAATGAATACATAGATGACAGACCGACAGACAGACAGACAGACAGACAGACAGACAGAACAGACAGACAATTTTTCATCCTCCTTTTTAACGTTAGTGATAGCAGAAACGTTGATATATTTTTTCTCGATATATTCTGTCTGGTTCTTTTTCATCTTGCCTCCGTTAGTTCTCTCTCTCATCTCCTCTCCTCTCATCTTCTCGTCTCTCCTCTCTCTCTCTCTCTCTTAATCATCTTTCCTTCTATTTTCCGATCTTCGCTCTCCACCAAAGCGTAGAATTACTCCATAAAACAGTTCTCCATTTTACCTCCTCCTCCTCCTCTCTCGCTCCTCCTCCTCCTCCTCTTCCTCTCTCTCGTCCTCCTCCTCCTCCTCCTCCTCCTCCTCCTCCTCCTCCTCCTCCTCCCCCTCCTCTCCCACCTCTCTCCTCCTCCTCCTCCTCCTCCTCCTCCTCCTCCTTTTGTATTCTTTTGTAATTTGGGGGGGCCTCCAACCTCCTCCTCCTCCTCCTCTTTTATCTCCCGGACCAACACTTCCTTCCGTCCTTCTCCATTCTCTCTCTTCTCTCCTCTCTCTCTCTCTCTCGTCCTCTCTCTCATCTCGTCCTCTCTCTTCTCTCATCTCTCTCTCTCTCTCTCTCTCTTTCAGGGTGTGTCAAATATACTATTGGTTTCTATACAACAAAGGCCTTCCAAAAAATAGGGGACATTTATTATAGTTATATTTATTGGTGTTCTATTAGTGGGTTTTTTTCTCCATTGGCTAAAGAGAAACATGATTATACGAGTGAGTGAGTGAGTGAGTGAGTGAGTGAATTAGAGCGAGTGAGTGAGTTAAAGCGAGTGAGTAAGTCAGAGCGAGAGAATTAGAGCGAGTGAGAAAATTAGAGTGAGTGAGAAAATTAGAGTGAGAAAATTAGAGCGAATGAGAACATTAGAGCGAGTGAAAATTAGAGCGAGTGAGAAAATTAAAGTGAGTGAGAAAATTAAAGTGCGTGAGAAAATTAAAGTGAGTGAGAAAATTAGAGTGAGTGAGATAATTAGAGCGAGTGCGAAAATTAGAGCGAGTGAGAAAATTAGAGCGAGATAATTAAATCGAATGAGAGAATTAGAGCGAGAAAATTAGATCGAGTGTGATAATTAGAGCGAGCGAGAGAATTAGAGCGAGCGAGAAAATTAGAGCGAGAGAGAAAATTAAAACGAGCGAGTGAGTTGGAGGGATTGAAAAAAAATAGATCGTTGCGTGGAAGCCCTTTTCCAATACGCTGGTTAATTAAGCCCGAACTAACCCTCTGTCCACGGGCTTTCCGGCGTGGCTGTGTGGAGGGTCACAGAATTCACTCACTCGCTCTAATTCATTCACTCACTCACTCACTTGTTCGGTGAATTATCCACTCACGTATTCACGTCATTCCTTTCTGGCTGAATTCTGCTCTCTCTCTCTCTCCCGTCTCATGCTTTCTCTCGTCTCTCTCTCTCTCTCTCTCTCTCTCTCTCAATCATCTCTCCTCGCTCTTCTCTCTCTCTCTCTCTCTCTCCTCTCTCTCGTCCCATCTCGTCTCTTCTCTCCTCTCTCTCTTTGTTCACACACACACACATATATATCTCTTGCTTACCTCACTTTATCTCTTCTTTCATTAACTTCTCTCTGTATACCATCCCACCCTTTCCCATCCCATCCCTTCCCTTCCCTTCCTTACCCTACCCTTCCATTCCCTTCCTATCCCTTCATTACCCATCCCTTCTTAACCCTTCCTATCCCATCACATCCCATCCTACCCCTTCCCATCCCTTCCTTACCCTTCCCTTCCCATCCCATCCCTTCCTTACCCATCGCTTCCCTTCCATTCCTTACCCATCCCATCCAACCCATTTCCTTACCCTCTCCCCCATCCAACTCCATCCCTTCCCTTCCTATCCCTTCCTTACCCTTCTTAACCCATCCTTCCCCTTCTTATTCCATCCCCATCCTATCCCATCCTACCCCATTCCTACCCCATCCTATCCCTCCCCATCCTATCCCAGCCTCACCCTTGCGTCGCCTCCCAGGACGCATCAACACCGCCACCTGTTGCGCCCCAGTGTGTGACAGACGCCAGCCCCGCCAGGACCTATACCGCTCGCTCCGTCCTTGCCTCCACCCTCGCCTTCCCTCACCTCACCCCGGTACTCAGCGCTATACAGGGGCACGCTCGCTCAAGCCCTCTACAACCCGCCCTTCCCCC
>JACEEZ010017532.1:80000-82500 GCA_016584305.1 Chionoecetes opilio | reverse complement strand
CACCACAACCACCTCCATATAATAAATTAAAAATATATGTTTTGTTAAAACAAAAATATATTTTCTCGATTATTTGAAATCCAAGTTTATTTTACTATAGCTCACTAGAAAGGCATTTCCCTGCTCTATATTTCATGGTCTATACATTTGTCACGCGCGCCTCATAGTTTTTTTGTTATATTTGAAAAATTTATTTACGGCCTAAAATCTATTTCTGCCATTTCCCTTCAAATTTTGGTGAAAATGTTCAAATCTCAGATTCTCGTGACAATTGGTGTACAGCAGCAGTATTAGGTGACGGTGAACACGCATCTGGGCACAGTGTTTTGATGACCACAATGCTACACCCTATATCACCCCATGCACCCTCATGGGAATAACCATCATTGCCCTGTGACGGGGTGAGGCGGGTCTCCTAAGCCAAAAACACACAGAAAGGACCCAAAATATAATAATACAATAAACAGCGGCGTATATTCTGGCATGCGTATCATGACCCATCACGGAAATACAACAAAAATGTAAAAAAAAATAATTGCCGCCTTTCTCTCAAACCATTAATCAGACATTGACTAAGGCTGCCGTATCTTTAGTTATTAAGTTATGGGTATTTACACACACACACACACACACACACACACACACACACACACACACACACACACACTTCCCTTCCTTGCGACTCATAATTTCCCGAGCCATATCTTATTACGCAGTCCTCTTCTTCCCCGACCCTCTTGTCTTCCTCTCATGTCCTCCTCACCCCTGCCTGCCTCACTCCCTGCCTCCCTGCCTCCCTCCTTCCCTGCCTCCCTCTCTCCCTTCCTCCCTGCCTCCCTGCCTCCCTCCCTGCCTCCCTGCCTCCCACCCTCCCTGCCTGCCTCCAACCCTTCCCTCCCTGCCTCCCTCCCTGCTTCCCTGCCTCCCTGCCTCCCTGCCTCCCTCCCTGCCTCCCTGCCTCCCTCTCTCCCTTCCTCCCTGCCTACCTGCCTCCCTCCCTGCCTCCCACCCTCCCTGCCTGCCTCCAACACTTCCCTCCCTCCCTCTCTGCCTGCCTCCTTGACTGCCTCCAACCCTTCCCTTCCTGCCTGCCTCACTCCTTGACTGCCTCCAACCCTTCCCTTCCTGCCTGCCTCACTCCTTGCCTGCCTCCCTGCCTGCCTCCCTGCCTGTCTAGTTCCTCTCCCTGCCTGCCTGCCTCCCTGCCTGCCTACTTCCTCTCCCTGCCTGCCTACCTTGCCTGCCTTCCTCCCTCCCTCCCTCCCCCCGCCCCTTGCCGGACTAAGAGCCTCCCACTTACCTCCTCTGAAAGGCTCCTAAGCATCTAAAAAGTCTAGTCTGGCCTTGCATATCGCTGACTATTTTCCTACATCAAAAATTGAGTCGAGTAAAAAGTTAATCTATGTATTCCTTGGGTTATTTTAGTGTTTTTATCCATTCATTCCTTTCTGTATTGTTATAGCAAGTGTAGGTTAGGTTAGTATATTTATTTTATTAGGTTATTATTATTAAGTATTAGTAAGTAAGTAGGTATCAGTTTTTTTTATTTCTGTGGTTAGTCATTTTCAAGCTTTTTATTTTTCAGTTATATTTTTACATTTTTTTTTTCTCTCTCTCTCTCTCTCTCTCTCTCCTCTCTCATCTCCTCTCTCTCTCTCTCTCTCTCTCTCTCTCTCTCTCTCTCTCTCTCTCTCTCTCTCTCTCTCTCTCTCTCTCTCTCTCTCTCTCTCTCTGTATGTGTATGTATGTATGTGAGTGTGTGTGTTCAACATGCGCTGCCGTGTGGTGGTGATGAAAGAGAGAGAGAGAGAGAGAGAGAAAGCTCGGCACGTCACCCATTCATTCAGTAGTTAATTCAGGTCTATCATTACACACACACACACACACACACACACACACACACACACACACAACACACACACACACCACACACACACACACACACCTTGATAAAGACTTAATTGAAGCATCTGCCTATTAATTTGCTTCTCCCTAAATGTATCTCGGGATTTTTTCACATTTACCATTCTCTCTCTCTCTCTCTCTCTCTCTCTCTCTCTCTCTCTCTCTCTCTCTCTCTCTCTCTCTCTCTGAGGCGAGGAGTCTTCCGGAAGTCGTGAGCAACGTTGTGTTTCCAGTAAGAGAGAGCAGAGGAGATGACGAGTGTGAGGATTCAAGAGAAGGGAAGGGTAGAAGTGTGTCTGCTCTCTCTCTCTCTCTCTCTCTCTCTCTCTCTCTCTCTCTCTCTCTCTCTCTCTCTCTCTCTCTCTCTCTCTCTCTCTCTCTCTCTCTCTCTCTCTCTCTGCCCGTATTTCATCTCCTGGGTTTCTGTTTTTCCTGCACTCTTTTCCTCTCTTGCATGTGTTTGTAGAGGAAGCTTTCTTTCTTTCTTTCTTTCTTTCTTTCCTTTCTTTCCTTTGTTGCATAGGACGTGTGTATTTGTCTTTCTTTTTAACTTTTTTTTTATCTGTCTCTCAGGTCTCCTTTGTATATGCTTGCT
>JACEEZ010017532.1:72500-77500 GCA_016584305.1 Chionoecetes opilio | reverse complement strand
CGCACACCACACACACAACCCACACACACACACACACACACACACACACACACACACACACACACACACACACAACACACACACACACACACAAACACCCACCACACACACACACACACACACCACACACACACACAACACACACCACACACACACAACACACCACACACACACACACACACACACACACTCTCCCAAGAGTGTCGCTTATGACGCTAATGACGATACGACTCCACTTTTTTTTTATTGAGCAGAGCATTTGAGGGGAATTGGAGGCGAGGGGAGAAGCAGGTGTCAGGAGTGTGTTAATAAGTGATGAAGGGGAGACGTGAAGGTTAGTTTATAGAGAGGGAAATGGAGGGGAGGGGAAGGGAAGGAAAAGGAAGGAAGGGAGAGGAGGGAAGGAGGGAAGGGAAGGTAAGGGAAGGAAGGAGAGGAGGGAAGGAAGGGAGGGAGGGGGAAGGGAGGTAAGGAAAGGGAAGGAAGGAAGGAAGGAAGGGAGGGGAAAGGGAAGGAGGGAAGGGAAGGTAAGGGAAGGAAGGGAGAGGAGGGAAGGGAAGGGAAGGGAGGGAGGGGGAAAGGGAAGGGAGGGAAAGGGAAGGAAGGAAGAGAGGGGAGGACAGGGAAGGGAAGGAGAGGAGAGTGAAGGGAAGGGAATGAGAGGGGAAGGGATGGAAGGGAGGGAAGGAGAGGGGAGGGTAGGGACAGGGAAGAGAAGGGTAGGGAAGGGAGGGGAAGGGAAAGGGACAGAGGGAAAGGATAAGGAAGGGAGAGAGGGGAAGGGAAGGGAAGGGAGAGGAGCGGAAGAGGGAAGGGAAGGGAAGGGAAGGGAGTTAAGGGGAGAGCTGTGCCATTAATTAGTGGTAATGAGGATGTATGTAGGTGGTGTTATGAGGGCAATGGGGGAGCAGGAAACAAGGGGAAGGGGAGCTTACTATATCCTTTTTGGGGGAAGGGTACGTGTGTTTTAATGGGTGATTTAATTTTATATGTATATTTATTTATATGGACAGAATTTTTTTTATCTGTTAATGGTCGAATGGTTTTTAGATTAGGTTTCCTCCATTTTATTTCCATTAGCTTACTAGGGAAAGATTGCAGTGTTCTAATGGGTGATTTATATGTACTATATTAATTTATATGGACATCATTTTTTTCTGCTATGAGACGAATGGGTTTTTTTTAAATTTGATTTCCTTTGTATTTTTTCCGTTTTATTTAACCTCATTTTCTATATTCATATGGACGTCATTTTCTGTCTGCTAAGTGTCGAGTGGTTTATAGATTTAGCTTACTCCATTTTAATCCTTTTTTGTATACAACCTCATTTTCTACCTAATTAACGTGAGACACCATACTAAATGACCCAGAACTAAATAAAATACGAAATTCTAAGTAAAAGTGGCCATTGATGTGAAGTACGAGAGCGACAAAAGATCGTGACTACATATAGAAACCAATGAGACAACTGTACAAGAGGGAAGGAAAATGTACTGAATCCCACTTCGATATATATATTAATTGTATCAAAATATATAAGTCGAAATATATATGTTCCCGCAGATGGATCTAAAGTGTTAGTGAACTAGTGAAGGTCTTAGTGATGCGCCTAACTATTAATACGAGACTGCGAGTGTAACAGAGCAAGACATCAAAACTACAACATCAAAAGCAGAGACATGTAGTTGTGTAGAGTTTGAGTGTGTGACTTCAACGTACAAAACCTCCCGTCCATCACTTTACTACCACAACTACCACAACAACTACCACACCACTACAACTACCACACCACTACAACCACCACTGCAGCAACAACAACCACTACAACCACTTCTACTGCACCAACAACAACCACTACAACCACTACCACTACCACTACAACTACCACAACAACAACTACTATAACAACCACTACAACTACCACTACCACACCCAGGACCACTTACCACTTGGCCTTTCTCGTCCTTACATTGCCTTGAGGGACCACCGCCACCACCACCATGAAGGCGGCCATTGTAGCCTCCAACATGCGGGTAAGAAATGTATGTACACTCGTCTATAGATGTTTGTGTGACAGTGTGTATTGTACTGTTGTATCTCCCTTGTCTGTACGGTCCCTGTTGTGTCTCCGTTTAAGTAACAGGAACTACCATGTGTAGGTCTCATGGCCTCTTGTAGCTTCCTTATTTTCTTATGTTCTTTATGTTCTTATCTCCGTTGTCTGTCCTGTAGTGTTGTATCTCCGTTGTCTGTCCTGTAATGTTGTTGTATCTCCCTTGTTTGTCCTGTAATATCCTTATTGTATCTCCCTTGTCTCTAGTGCTGTTTCTAGCCTTTTTGGGGCGCTATATATATATGCGAAATGTTGTATGGGGCCCTATTTTGTAATACTATGGTGGGAGGATTCCAAGCCCTCTAAGGTGGTCCGGGGGCACGTCTTTAATAATTAAGTGCATCAATCTGGTGTACTTTAAGAGGAAAAGAGACTAGATTCTAAAAAACGGCAAATAATTGGCAGCTTGGGGGCCCCTTGGTGGCTGCGGGGGCCCTGTGCAACCACGTAGTGATAGCATATAGCAAAAAACTGCCCTGCTTGTCTGTCCTGTACTGTTGTTGTATCTCCCTTGTCTGTCCTGTAATATCCTTGTTGTATCTCCCTTGTCTGTCCTGTAATATCCTTGTTGTATCTCCCTTGTCTGTCCTGTACTGTTGTTGTCTACGTTACTGTTGTCTGCACTGTAATGTCCTTGTTATATCTCCCTTGTCTGTACTGTAATGTTGTTGTGTCTCCCTTGTCTGTACTGTAATGTCCTTGTTGTGTCTCCCTTGTCTGCCCTGTGTCGTGTCACTCGTCTGTGCTGTGACTCAAAACGTTCCCTTTTTCGCACCCCGCGACCACAGCGCGGGACACGGTTTGGTGGAGTCTGCCGTGAAAGTCGCCAGTTTTCTCTCGCGCTCTCAGAAACACGGAGAAGGAAAATGGGTGTTTGGTTGCAGCGTCTGCAGTACTTTGACGGGAAACATACTAGAAGGGAAACAACTAGCAGGGAAACATGAGAGATAACGAGTCACATCGCTTTGATAATTCATGAATCTCCGTCTATAATTACACTGTTAAAGTTAGCTCAATATTAAGATCAATAAAAATAAGACGTAAATCATAACGTATTGCTTCCCCTGCTACCCTGTCCTCCCCTGCTACCCTGCTCTCCCCTGCTACCCTGTCCTCCCCTACTACCCTGCTCTCCTCTGCTACCCTGCCCTTCCCTGCTACCCTGTCCTCCCCTGCTACCGTGCTCTCCTCTGCTACCCTGCTCTCCTCTGCTACCCTGCCCTTCCCTGCTACCCTGCCCTCCCCTGCTACCCTGCCCTTCCCTGCTACCCTGCCCTCCCCTGCTACCCTGCCCTCCTCTGCTACCCTGCCCTCCTCTGCTACCCTGCCCTCCCTTGCTACCCTGCTACCCTGCCCTTCCCTGCTACCCTACCCTCCCCTGCTACCCTGCCCTTCCCTGCTTCCCTACCCTTCCCTGCTACCCTGCCCTTCCCTGCTACCCTGCCCCCCCTGCTACCCTGCCCTCCTCTGCTACCCTGCCCCTCCTCTGCTACCCTGCTCTCCCCTGCTACCCTGCCCTTCCCTGCTACCCTGCTCTCCCCCTGCTACCCTGCCCTTCCCTGCTACCCTGCTCTCCCCTGCTACCCTGCCCTTCCCTGCTACCCTGCCCTCCTCTGCTACCCTGCCCTTCCCTGCTTCCCTACCCTTCCCTGCTACCCTGCCCTTCCCTGCTACCCTGCCCTCCCCTGCTACCTGCCCTTCCCTGCTACCCTGCCCTTCCCTGCTACCCTGCCCTCCCCTGCTACCCTGCCCTTCCCTGCTACCCTGCCCTCCCTGCTACCCTGCCCTTCCCTGCTACCCTGCCCTTCCCTGCTACCCTGCCCTCCCCTGCTACCCTGCCCTTCCCTGCTACCCTGCCCTTCCCTGCTACCCTGCCCTCCCCTGCTCCTATGTAACCTACAACCCTTATCTTTGTCTGCCGCTGAATAGACACTGATTGCCAATGGTTTATAACTTTATATTGTTGTTGCTTCCATTAGTATTGTTACAGGATCGCTGTTGTTGTTAGGAGTGTCAAGGGTTGTATTGTTATAGGCTCGCTGTTGTTGTTAGGAGTGTCAAGGGTTGTATTGTAGCGGTGGGTGTCATGCTTTAGTTCAATTCTTTTGTCTAGCGCTCGATGGGGAAATTAATGAATGGTAGTAAAGCTTGATTTCACAAACTACTACTACTATTACTACTACTACTACTACTACTACAGGTGCACCATCACTACTACTACTACTACTACTACAGGTGCACCATCGCCACCACTACTACTACTACTACTACTACTACTACTACTACTACTACTACTACTACTACTACTACTACTACTACTACTACTACTCTTACTACTACCAGGAGGCATCCGGCCCATCCATAAGTTATATTTTCTCGAGGGATTGTTAGCGTCAAGAATCGAAATTTATTGTGACGGCGATCTCTCTCTTCTCTCTCTCTCTCTCTCTCTCTCTCTCTCTCTCTCTCTCTCTCTCTCTCTCTCTCTCTCTCTCTCTCTCTCTCTCTCTCTCTCTCTCTCGCCACGCCCCGTCCCTCTCAGGTAGTAAATATCGGCGAGTTAATGAACGAGGTGATGAATTCAAAGCCATGGCGGGAAGCAGATTAATTCAAGATATTTTTTTGATACGGAAAGAACGAGAATGTCTTTATTTTAACCCATTGTCGCCATGTTAGGTCACCACACACACACACACACACACACACACACACACACACACACACACACACACACACACACACACACACACACACACACACACACACACACACACACACACACACACACACACACACACACACACACACACACACACACACACGTAGTAGTATCACATTGTCTGTCTCCTTCCACTAGTTTTTCCTCTCCTTCCTATCCTCTACATTT
>JACEEZ010017532.1:60000-62500 GCA_016584305.1 Chionoecetes opilio | reverse complement strand
CCTTAGAGCGTGTGGCCTTAGAGTGTGTGGCCTTAGAGCGTGTGGCCCTAGAGCTGTGTGGCCTTAGAGCGTGTGGCCTTAGAGTGTGTGGCCTTAGAGGTGTGGCCTTAGAGTGTGTGGCCTTAGAGCTTGTGGCCTTAGAGTGTGTGGCCTTAGAGTGTGTGGCCTTAGAGCGTGTGGCCTAGAGCGTGTGGCCTTAGAGGTGTGGCCTTAGAGCGTGTGGCCTTAGAGCGTGTGGCCTTAGAGTGTGTGGCCTTAGAGCTTGTGTGGCCTTAGAGTGTGTGGCCTTAGAGTGTGTGGCCTTAGAGCGTGTGGCCCTAGAGTGTGTGGCCTGAGTGTGTGGCCTTAGAGCGTGTGGCCTTAGAGTTGTGGCCTTAGAGCGTGTGGCCTTAGAGTGTGTGGCCTTAGAGTGTGTGGCCTTAGAGCGTGTGGCCTTAGAGTGTGTGGCCTTAGAGCGTGTGGCCTTAGAGCGTGTGGCCTTAGAGCGTGTGGCCTTAGAGCGTGTGGCCTTAGAGTGTGTGGCCTTAGAGCGTGTGCCTTAGAGCGTGTGGCCTTAGAGTGTGTGGCCTTAGAGGTGTGGCCTTAGAGCGTGTGGCCCTTAGAGTCGTTGTGGCCTTAGAGCGTGTGCCTTAGAGCTTGTGGCCTTAGAGTGTGTGGCCTTAAGCGTGTGGCTTAAGCGTGTGGCTTAGAGTCGTTTGCCTTTAGAGCGTGTGCCTTAGAGGTGTGCTTAGAGCGTTGGCCTTAAGTGTGTCCTTAGAGCGTGTGCCTTAAGTGTGTGCCTTAGAGCTTTGCCTTAGAGTGTGTGCCTTAGAGCTGTGCCTTAGAGTAGTGTGCTTAGAGCTGTCCTTGATTTCTTTAGATTTCCTTAGAGTTTCCTTACTTGCCTAACTGTCCTTAGAGCTTGTTGCCTTAACGTGTCTTAGTTTTGTCTTAAGTTCTTAGAGTTTTTTCCTTTAACTTCTTAGTTTTCTTACGTTCTTAGTTCTTAAAGTATTTTCTTTCTTAAAATTTGTTTTTTTTTTAATATTCTTTGTGTTTCAAGTTTTTTCTTTAAATTCTTAGTTTTTTCTTTAATATTCTTAGTTTTTTCTTTAATATTCTTAGTTTTTTCTTTAAATTCTTAGTTTTTTCTTTAAATTCTTAGTTTTTTCTTTAATATTCTTAGTTTTTTCTTTAAATTCTTAGTTTTTTCTTTAATATTCTTAGTTTTTTCTTTAAATTCTTAGTTTTTTTCTTTAAATTCTTAGTTTTTTCTTTAAATTCTTAGTTTTTTCTTTAATATTCTTAGTTTTTTCTTTAAATTCTTAGTTTTTTCTTTAATATTTTTAGTTTTTTCTTTGAATTCTTAGTTTTTTCTTTAATATTCTTAGTTTTTTCTTTAAATTCTTAGTTTTTTCTTTAATATTCTTAGTTTTTTCTTTAAATTCTTAGTTTTTTTCTTTTTATTGCTAGTTTTTTCTTTAAATTCTTAGTTTTTTCTTTAATATTCCTAGTTTTTTCTTTAAATTCTTAGGTTTTTTCTTTTTTTCAGTTTTTTCTTTAAATTCTTAGTTTTTTTCTTTAATATTCTTAGTTTTTCTTTAAATTATTTTTCTTTAATTCTTTTTTTTTCTTTAAATTCTTGTTTTTCTTAATTCTTGTTTTTTCTAGTTTTTCTTTATTTTTTTCTTAAATTCTTAGTTTTTCTTTAATATTCTTAGTTTTTCTTAAATTCTTAGTTTTTTCTCTAATATTTCTTTGTGTATCAAGTTTTTTTTTCTTGGCAATCGGCCCACGTGGAGATTTATTTATGTGTGTGGTGTGTGTGTGTGTGTGTGTGTGTGTGTGTGTGTGTGTGTGTGTGTTTGTGTGTGTGTGTGTGTGTGTGTGTGTGTGTTATTCCAGATCGCTAAAACAGTTGTATTTGTGTGTTTTTTGTATTATTGTTGAAGAATAAAACCGCTGACTCGGGTATGGAGGAAGAGAAATGGCCCGACAAGTCTATATTACCTCTTTGTTTATTCATTTATATCCAGTGTTTTATTTTTATTATGTACTGTTTTTATTTTATTAGTACATATATTTTTTCTATTATTTTCTTAGTTTATTCATTTATTTCCAGCATTTTCCTTTTTCTTCCCTCCTGTTTTTTTTTTTTATACATATTATTTTTTTTATTCATTTTTCTATCATGAAATACGTATATCCTTCTTTCTCAATCACGTATATACAAATGAGATGGATCTGCGCACCGTGGATCAGCGCCTCGTGGAGTGTTAAACATAATGGCCTGGACTCCTACGATCATTAAGACCTTTATATATTCCTTAAGTAGTATTTAATCTTCACCCAAACACGATACACTCACTAATGACAATAATGATGTTTGTCGTGGCGGTGTTAAGAGGTAATCAGGGAATTATCCAAAACTTCGGATAATTCGACCAGTTTCAGGCCAGTTCAAATTTTTCAATAACTTTCCATAATTCAAGCAAGTTTGAATTATCCTTAGCCTTACTAG
>JACEEZ010017532.1:45000-55000 GCA_016584305.1 Chionoecetes opilio | reverse complement strand
GAGTCTTTACTGGGAGGAGGAGGAGGAGGAGGAGGAGGAAGAAGAATAGGAAGAAGAAGAAGAAGAAGAAGAAGAAGAAGAAGAAGAAGAAGAAGAAGAAGAAGAAGAAGAAGAAGAAGAAGAAGAAGAAGAAGAAGAAGAAGAGGTGGTGGAGGAGGAGGAGGAGGAGGAGAGGAGGAGGAGAGGAGGAGGAGGAGGAGGAGAGGAGGAGGAGGAGGTAACAAAGAACAGGAGGATTCAGGAAGTAGTGAGCAGACGAGAGAAGAGAGAGAAGAGAGAGAGAGAGAGAAGAGAGAAGAGAGAGAGAGAGAGAGAGAGAGAGAGAGAGAGAGAGAGAGAGAGAGAGAGAGAGAGGAGAGAGAGAGAAAGAGAAAGAGAGAGAGAGAGAGAGAGAGAGAGAGAGAGAGAGAGAGAGAGAGGTAGATGTTTGGAGACACTATTGAGCTCATTGTGACCCAGTTATTGATCGTTTTAGGCTTGGTATTTAAAGGTCAGGTAGGGCTTAAGATGATTAAAACCCGAGAGAGAGAGAGAGAGAGAGAGAGAGAGAGAGAGAGAGAGAGAGAGAGAGAGAGAGAGAGAGAGAGAGAGAGAGAGAGAGAGAGAGATGAGGTCATGTGTGCTCCCCTTCATATTGAGTTAATGAGAAGTCGTGAGATTATCAGTGAATTTTCTTATTTATTGTGGTTTGTGGTCCTTTGTTACGCGAGGAGGAGGAGGAGGAGGAGGAGGAGGAGGAGGAGAGAAAAAAAACAATAACGAGGAGGAGGAGGAGGAGGAGGAGGAAGAGTGAGAGAAATAACTAAAAGAAAGATTAATATATTAGGTGAATTAAATTGATTAAGTTAGATAAAAGTTTCAATGATTTTAGAATTTCACGCTCTGATTTCATGATAATAACGATACTATAGTCTCTCCATTTTATCAAGTCATTTTTGCTGTGGCCGTCTGAGGCGTATGAGACATGTTTATAAGTCTTATTCTTCATGTTGTATCATTAAAATGTCTTATTCTTACATGTCTTATTCTTCATATTGTTTATAGTAGTGGCGGGGTGACGTGACAACACAGCTAGCGGGCCTACGCCTCAGGCGGCCACATCAAAAGTGACTTGATAAAATGGAAAGACTATAGTTACGATACCTTATAACGACCACACAGCTAAATCTAACATTAGATCATGATGCGTCAATGGAGCAAGGTACTAGCTATAGAGTAATTATAGCAGGCAACAGGAGCAAGATAGAGCAAGCCAGGATGTTAGGAACACGACGGATATTTCGATCACAACATTGTGTATTAAGTGAAGCGTTCCTTACTAAAAATACTCCTTGGTATTTGGCGGTGCGGGGCTTGGTATTTACCGGACGGAAGGGAGGGAAGGGTGGAAGGGGAAGGTGGAATAGTGGAGTGAGGAAGCAGAGGTGGAGGTGTAAGGAGGGAGGGCAGAGAAGGTGGAATAGTGGAGTAAGGAAGCAGAAGGTAGGCAGGGCAGGAGGGCAATGTGGAATAGTGCACACACTAAGAAAAAAAGGTGCAAAATGATGTCACAGATTTTGCACCCTTAATAAGGGTGCAAAGTTGCACCCCTAAGGGGGGTTGCACCTTAAGAGGTGCAACTGTGCAATCTTATGGGTGCAACTTTGCACTTTTAAAGGTGAAAAATCTGTGACATTTTTTACACCTTTAAAGGTGCAAAGTTGCACCTTTTTTTTCTTAGTGTGTGGAGTGAGGAAGCAGAGGTGGAGGTGGAGGGGGAGAGGGCAGGGAAGGTGGAATAGTGGAGTGAGGAAGCAGAAGTGTGAAGGAGGTGGAGGTGTGGAGCGCATGGCGGGGGGCGGCATGCGGGAGGAGGCAGGAGTGGTTGCCTCTCACTCCACTGTTCCGCAGCGACGCGAGCGCACACACAGGCTGGGGTGGCTCCTCGCGCGGCCTCACGTGGACTCCTCCCGCCTGCCGTAATGCCCTGATGCTGGCCGCCTTGTAGGCTAGAGAGGAGGGTCGCCGAGGCACAGGACCCGCCGGCTGTCCTGTGGGGGCGGCGAGGTGTTGTGTTGTGTTCCTACCTGTGTGGAGGAGATCACGCGGGCAAGTCCTCAGCCCCGGGTGCTGTGTGTGGGCCCGTGGTGACTGGGTGTCGTGTGATGGCGTTCGGTGTTGTGGTGGCGTGAGGTGGTGCCGCGTCGGGGTGTTGTGGTGCCGTGGTGGTGCCGAGGTGTTGTGGTGCCGCGTCACGTGCAGCATTGGTGCAGCTTAGTGCCACTTGGGTCACCTGTCCCAAATGTCAGCGTCTGAGAAGGCTAATAATAGCTGAGCACCTCCCCGGCGGCCCTCCTCGGGGCTGCTCGAGGGGGACGGATCTGGAACACGGGATCACTCGTGTGTAGGTGGAGAGGCGGACTCGTGGCACTCGGGACCCACTCAAACCTCCAACACTCGTGACGCCAGAGTGATTGCGTCTTTTTTTTCCCATGTAATTAATTTCATTAATTTCTTAAACATGCAGACTTTGAGGAGCGAGGCGACAGCGTTAACACGTGTGTAGAGGATGAAGAGTGGTCATTGTTGCCCCGTGCCTCTACGACAAGGCTAGAATGTAGATACCTCATGTCTTGTGTGTGTGTGTGTGGTGTCTGTCTGTGTGTGTGTGTGTGTGTGTGTGTCTGTGTGTGTGTGTGTGTCTGTGTGTGTGTCGCAGGGTCTGTTTAGGAGTGTTGTCAGAATGGCTTTTAAGATACTTCCATCTGGTGTGTGACATTTACATTCTTCTCTTTTTAAGCTTTCTTACTGTTCTCTGTACATTGATCTCTGTCTCACAAACACCACCTCACACCTCACACCCCATCACACCTCCGCCTCTGCCTCACAACCCTCACACCTCACACCCTATCACACCCCCGCCTCTGCCTCACACCCCTCACCCCTCACACCCTTACCTCATCCTCCCCAACACTTTCTTGGCCTCATTTCTTCTTTTCTCTTCACTTGCCGCGTTTCTGCTGCGTCTCAACTTATTTTTTCATGTGTTTTGACTTTGGCTCTTTACTAATGCATGGCGGAGGCTGGTGGGCCGCGGCTAGCAGGGCGAAGGGGCCGCGTTATCACAGTGTCATTAGAGTTCCTGTCCATTAGGCGAGGCTCTATTAGGCAGCGGCGAGGCATTAGGGGGGCAGAGATAATGGTGGGTTTTTTAGAGGTGGGGGCGGTGTTACGAGAAAGTTTTCCTTCGTGTTGCCTACCATAGTTAAAGTGTGTTTAAATATATTTTGGTTTTTTTTAGTATCGCTTGTTTTTTGGGGGGTTTTCTGAGTCGCTTGTTTTTTTCTGAGTATCTCGCTTGTTTTTTTTGTTTTTTTTCTGAGTATCTCGCTTGTTTTTTGTTTTTTCTGAGTATCGCTTGTTTTTTTGTGTTTTTTCTGAGTATCGCTTGTTTTTTTGTTTTTTTCTGAGTATCTTGCTTGTTTTTTGTTTTTTCTGAGTATCGCTTCTTTTTTTTCTGAGTATCTCGCTTGGTTTTTTTGTTTTTTTCTAAGTATCTTGCTTGTTTTTTTGTTTTTTTTGAGTATCGCTTGTTTTTTTGTGTTTTTTCTGAGTATCGCTTGTTGTTTTGTTTTTTTCTGAGTATCTCGCTTGTTTTTTTTGTTTTTTTCTGAGTATCTCGCTTTTTTTTTTTTTTTTTTTTTCTGAGTATCTCGCTTGTTTTTTTTGTTTTTTTTTCTGAGTATCTCGCTTGTTTTTTTGTTTTTTTCTGAGTATCTCGCTTGTTTTTTTTGTTTTTTTCTGAGTATCTCGCTTGTTTTTTTTGTTTTTTTCTGAGTATCTTGCTTGTTTTTTGTTTTTTTGAGTATCGCTTGTTTTTTTTCTGAGTATCTCGCTTGTTTTTTGTGTTTTTTCTGAGTATCTCGCTTGTTTTTTGTTTTTTTCTGAGTACTCGCTGTTTTCATCGTTGTTTTTTTTCTGAGTATCTCGCTTGTTTTTTGTTTTTTCTGAGTATCGCTTGGTTTTTTTTCTTAGTATCTCGCTTGTTTTTTGTTTTTTCTGAGTATCTCGCTTGTTTTTTTTGTTTTTTTCTGAGTATCGCTTGTTTTTTGTTTTTTTTCTGAGTATCTCGCTTGTTTTTTGTTTTTTCTGAGTATCTCGCTTGTTTTTTCTGTTTTTTCTGAGTATCTCGCTTGTTTTTTCTGTTTTTTCTGAGTATCTCGCTTGTTTTTTCTGTTTTTCCTGAGTATCTCGCTTGTTTTTTCTGTTTTTCTGAGTATCTCGCTTGTTTTTTCTGTTTTTTCTGAGTATCTCGCTTGTTTTTTGTTTTTCTTCTGAATAGCTCGCTTGATTTTTCATCATTATTTCTTAAGTCTTATAATAATCTTCATTGGTTAAGAAAATGTGTAGGACTTGTAATCTAGATAGTGTGGGATGGAAATACATTTTTTTTTTTAGTATCTTGCTTGTTTTTTCATCATTCTTTATTTCTTTAATCTTATAATAATCTTCATTGGTAAGATAATGTGTAGGACTTGTAATTTAATTTGCTTTATATATATTTTCTATATTATTTGGTTTCACATCTTCGTTGGTTTAAGGCAATTTTTTTTCAGGCCTTTCTTATTAACTTTCCCTGATTTCCTCTTTTCCTGCCTTGATCTCATTTTCTTGATTAACTTATCTAATTAAGACAAGGTTGATATATTTTCTGCCCTTCCTTTTTAGCATTACAACGTTTTTTTTTATTCTCTCTCTCTCTCTCTCTCTCTCTCTCTCTCTCTCTCTCTCTCTCTCTCTCTCTCTCTCTCTCTCTCCTCTCTCTCTCTCTCTCTCTCTCTCTCTCTCTCTCTCTCTCTCTCTCTCTCTCTCTCTCTCTCTCTCTCTCTCTCAAAAGGGGAGGCGGTAGCAGAGTGGTTAACGTCTCAGAGTGGAGTTCTCGGTGACCTGAGTTCGATCCCGAGTGAGAACCATAAATCCACTTGAGATCTTTCTGGACTGTCGAGTGGCCTAAGAACACTACCTACTATATTACTACCACTTAACTATCCCCACTTGACACCACTTATAGGTACACTCGCGCCACTTATTCCCTCACTCCCACCACTTAATATCAACCATTTAACCTCATCAAAATTAAGTGGACATCACTACCACTTAACTATCCTCACTTAACACCACTTATAGGTACCCTCACGCCACTTATTCCCTCTCTCCCACCACTTAATATCAACCAATTTACCTTTCACAGAATTAAGTGTACATCACACATACATACATTCCTTCTCTTATTACCACTTAACTCCACCTACCATACCACTTACTCCCTCACACTCTTACCACTTACTCCCTCACTCACTCCCGGCACAGTTTTATTTATTCTTATCTTTTAATATACTCCTATCTCATGTATCTCACTCTTTACTTCACTCCGCCTCGCCTGACACTCCTTACACAGACTTCACTCACTCACTCCCTCCTCTTCCTCACTCCCTCACTCCTTCCCTCACTCCCTCACTCCTTCCCCTCACCCCCTTACTCCCTCACTCCCTCCCTCCCCTCACTCCCTCACTCCCTCCCCTCACCCCCTTACTCCCTCACTCCCTCCCTCCCCTCACTCCTCACTCCTTCCCCTCACCCCCTTACTCCCTCACTCCCTCACTCCCTCACTCCCTCACTCCCTCACTCCCTCCCTCCTCCCTCACTCCTTCCCCTCACCCCCTTACTCCCTCACTCCCTCACTCCCACCCCTTACTCCCTCACTTCCCCTCACCCCTTACCCTCACTCCCTCACCCTCCTCCCTCACTCCTCCCTCACTCCCTCACTCCTTCCCTCACTCCCCCTCCCACCCCTCACCCCTCACTCCCTCACTCCCTCACTCCTCACTCCTCCCTCACTCCTCCCCTCACCCCCTTACTCCCTCACTCCCTCACCCTCCCCTCACTCCCCACTCCCTCCCTCACCCCTCATCCCTCACTCCCTCACTCCCTCACTCCTCACCCTCACTCCCTCACTCCCCCCACTCCCCTCACTCCCTCACTCCCCTCACTCCCTCACTCCCTCCCTCACTCCCTCACTCCCTCCCCTCACCCCCTCCTCCCTCACTCCCTCACCTCCCTCACTCCCCTCACTCCCTCACTCCCTCACTCCCTCACTCCCTCACTCCTCCCCTCATCCTTCCCTCACCCCTCACTCCCTCATCTCACTCCTCACTCCCTCACTCCCTCACTCCCTCCCTCACTCCCCCACTCCTTCCCTCCCTACTCCCTCACTCCCTCACTCCCCACTCCTCACTCCCCCCCACTCCCTCACTCCTCCCCTCACTCCCTCACTCCCACTCCCTCACTCCTCACTCCTCCCAACTCCCACTACCCCTTACTCCGCACTCCCTCACTCCCTCACTCCCTCACTCCTCCTCATCCCTCCTCCCTCACCCCTCACCCCCACTCCCCACTCCCTCACTACTCTCCTCATCCTCATCCTTCCCTACTGTTTAACCTTTACCCTATACTCCCACCCTCACCCTCACTCCCCTTACTCCTCACTCCGCAGTTTTATTCACTGGACGCGCAGGGAAGACAGGAATGCGACAAATAGATCGGCTTTTGTTACACGAGCCAGATTGTATTTATTGAATTTGATCCGTAAATTTTTGTCGGGTCAAGCTTCACCGCTATCTCTCTTCTCTCTCTCCTCTCTCTCTCTCTCTCTCTCTCTCTCTCTCTCTCTCTCTCTCTCTCTCTCTCTCTCTGCTCTTCCTCCTTCCTCTTACACCCCAACGCCGAAGAGAGAGAGAGAGAGGAGAGAGAGAGAGAGTGTGTGTGTGTGTGTGTGTGTGTGGTGTGTGTGTGTGTGTGTGTGTGTGTGTGTGTGTGGTGTGTGTGAGTGTGTGTGTGTGTGTGTGTGTGGTGTGTATGTGTGTGTGTGTGTGTGTGTGGTGTGTGTGGTGTGTATGTATGTGTGTGTGTGTGTGTGTGGTGTGTATGGGTGTGTGTGTGTGTGTGTGTATGTGACAAGCATAGGACACATACAACACTTAATTGTATTTGCTTCATTAATAATTGTCTCTCGGGAGTATTTCCTTTTGGCGATATTTTAAATGTTTTCATCAAATTAACAATCGGCGGCCGTAATGCGATTTATTCTGCATGTGTATATGGTCGATGGAGGTAAATTATATTATGTATTCTCTCTCTCTCTCTCTCTCTCTCTCTCTCTCTCTCTCTCTCTCTCTCTCTCTCTCTCTCTCTCTCTCTCTCTCTCTCTCTCTCTCTCTCTCTCTCTCTCTCTCTCTCTCTCTCAACTGGGTTTATTCGAGTTCTTGGAAAGCGAAAATTTTCACGAATGAGAGAGAGAGAGAGAGAGAGAGAGAGAGAGAGAGAGAGAGAGAGAGAGAGAGAGAGAGAGAGAGAGCGGGCGAGAGAGAGAGCGCGCGAGAGAGAGAGAGCGCGCGAGCGAGAGAGAGAGCGCGCGAGCGAGAGAGAGAGCGCGCGAGCGAGAGAGAGAGCGCGCGAGAGAGAGAGAGAGAGAGAGAGAGAGAGACTGCGAGTCCACATTTAAACTACTACTCCATTAAATAATATAAAAAAATCTAATATTATAAACACATACAGACAAACTACCCCAAAAAAACTCTTACTACTTAAAAGAGCTACACAAACAGTAAGCTAACTATCTCCATTTCCTTATTACATATACACAAAAAGTAAGCTAACTCTATCTCTATTTTCCTCCTTTTCTCTATTTTCCTTGTTTCTATTAATGCGTGACCGTGACCATGGCCAGACCTAACGTTATCCCGCCGTGCTCTTGTCACGCGGTAATAAGATGGATGTTGTGGGGATGCGACAGTGACGCCGCGCTTATTGGACAAGGACAGGGAGCTTACAGAGCAGGGGGGGGGGGGCAGGGGGGCTGAGCTGGCAGGGAGAGGAAGGGAGGCAGGGGAGGGAAGGGAAGGCAGGGCAGGGAGGAAAGATAGGGGAGGGAAGGGAAGGCAGGGCAGGGAGGAAAGATAGGGGAGGGAAGGGAAGGCAGGGAAGGGAGGGTCGTGGTCTGTGTTGTCTGTCTGTGTGTGAGGTTAAAAAAAATATTAGTCCAAGAGGAAAACTTCTTAAAAGCAAAGTTGTTCTGCTAGGCAATGTCTATCCTCTGCTGTATTCACAAGCCCATTAACTGCTGCACCTTGTGAGAATATAGTATTGTATGAACAAAAAACCTATTAATTGTCATTTTCTGACTTAGTTACATTCCAAATTATTTTTGTTATAGCTTAACAGAAAGGTTTTCTGCTTCATATTTACTATTCTTTACATATTTTTCCTACGCCTCTTAGTTTTTAAGTTATTTAATAAAACATGAATATTTTTTTCCAATACTCCACAAAATACCAAGCACCCGGCAGATTTTGGTGAAAATTTTCACACCTCAGATTCTCATGAGAATTGGTCCCCAGCGGCTTTGCGTCATGCTGAACACGGATATAGAGTCAGTTTTCTGATTGCTGCAATGCTAAATCTATTATAATGTATGTACCCTTATAAAACCAATGGGAATAACCATAGAAATAATGAAGACTATGAACGTAAAGTACTGAGTCATTTAGGTCAAGAATTGTATTGCAGATGATGATGATGATAATAATAATGATAATAATAATAATCATTATTATAATTATAATTATAATAATTGTTATTATTGCACACACAGACACACACACACACACACACACACACACACACACACACACACACACACACACACACACACACACACACACACACACACACACACACACACACACACACACACACACACACACACACACACACACACACACAAACACAGTTTTGCTTTGCTCTCACGCGCCGCACTCTGGTCAACCACTACTGTATTAACAACCAACTGGCCACACACACACACACACACACACACACACACACCACACACACACACACACACACACACACACACACACACACACACACACACACACACACACACACACACACACACACACACACACACACACACACACACACACACACACACAAGACACAGGACCTGCCCTATTAGTGTGCCTCGGGCGGAACTCGAACCGCGTGCCTTGGTAGTGAGTTGCGAGGCGGCCGTGACAGCCTTGCCAATGCCGGCCCAATACACAGCCAATTTAGTCTTTCTGTCCTTTACTCTATAGATCACACAAAAGCTCACCCAGAGATAACACACCATCAACAAACAAGATAATATTGATAACGTTAAGAACATCATTACTAGTATTAACATTTCCAGCAATGAAAATAAATACAACTCTATTTAACTAGATAATGAAATGTAGTTTAAAAATACAACGCTATTCTAAGCACTTTGAGTAATAATAACATATTGAACAGTAATATCTAGCTTGATCATGAAATAAAGTTAGAATCATCATCAATATTATAAGTATTTCCAACCATAGCAATAATCACAACAATATGAATATAACACATTTTAAGTTGCCTTACAATTGGTGACTTTCATAATGACTTCTTTCTCTCTGTAATAAAAAAAAAACTAAATTTTCATATAATATTCATGACTTTCAAAATTTCCCCACCTCGTTCTCGCTGTAAATAAATAAACACTAGGCTTCTATACAATTCTCGTGACTGTATCAAAATTTTCCCACCTCATCCTCCCTCCCTCGCGCCTTCCTTACCCTGTGTAGAGGATTTGCACTCCTAAACCTTGCTGTGGGGTTACAACGAGCACTCTTAACCTCATGTGTTGTGCAGCTTGGGGTCGCGAAGGGCATTTCCTCTCCTCTGAGTCTCATTTTCTGCCTGTCTTGCTGTGTGTCTTTTATATTTGTTTCTCTGATTCTGTCTTTTCCTCTGTCTGTTTTGATGTTTCTCTCTATTTCTCTCTCTCTCTCTCTCTCTCTCTCTCTCTCTCTCTCTCTCTCTCTCTCTCTCTCTCTCTCTCTCTCTCTCTCTCTCTCTCTCTCTCTCTCTCTCTCTCTCTCTCTGCATCAATTTA
>JACEEZ010017532.1:20000-40000 GCA_016584305.1 Chionoecetes opilio | reverse complement strand
ATCTGTTTCTACCACCGCTACTATTACACCACCACCACCACCGTGACCCCCTGTGTTACCGTCCCAGCGCGGGGTCAGGTGTGCGGGACATGAGAGCGAGGATTTAAAGCCGGCCTCTCGCTCACCTCCCTGCATGGGGCACACTGAACACACCGCAGATTTAATTACTCAGACAAGTGAAGTATGCATGCAGGCGACATAACTTACTGGACATAGTTTTTTACGAGGCACCTCAATTCTTCTCTCTTCCCTTCCTTTCTCCTTATTCCCTCCTTTTCTTCCTTCATTCCTTCCCTTTCTCTCTTTTCCCTCCTTTCCTTCCTCCTTCTTCTCTCCTTTCTTTCTTCTCTCCTCACCTTTCCTTTCTCCCTTTTCTCTCCTTTCTCCCTTTTCTCCTCTCCTTTCCTTTCTCCCTTTTCTCCTTTCCTTTCTCCCTTCTTCTCTCCTTTTCTTCCTTCATTCCTCACCTTTCCTTTCTCCCTTTTCTCCTTTCCTTTCTCCCTTTCCTCTCCTTCCCTTCCTCCTGCACTTACCCGCCCACCAGTTTCTAACCTTTATTCCTCCTCTATGTTCCCTCTCTTTAGTCTAACCTCTATTCCTTCTTCTCTCCTCCTTTCCTATCTCCCTTTCTCTGCTTCTCTTCCTCCTCCTCCTATTACATTTCTAAGTAAAGTATTGATGCCAGGGACTCTTCGTAGACCTGTACTAGGAACCTCTTCTTTTCTCTCCTTTCCTGCCTTCTCTCTTCTCCTTTTCTTCCTCCCTTTTCTCTCCTTCCCTTTCTCCTTGTAGTATTTACCCGCCCAGCATTTTCTAATCTTACTGAAACGCATTTTTCATTATGTATTTTTCAATCAACCCAAATTTGATGGATCCGATATTCGTCTTTCCTCTAATAAACTTTAAAAAAAGTCATTTATATAATATTAACCCCTTGAGACCCAGAACGTAATTTCCATTGTAAGTTGGGTACCATTAGACGGTTTTTAGTGACTATAAGCAATATTTTATAGTTATGACCTGTTTAGTATCCTTATCCACTAACTAATTTGGTATATTCAGTTACTTTTCGTAATTTTATGGCTCGACAACGTACGATTTTTTATAGCCAAGGAAAGATCTGGGCGTGAAGGGGTTAAACAATTTTTTGGCACATGTCTGAGGGAACAAGAGAAGAATGACATGCACAAGGCCTCGAAACAAACAGTGTGACATGTAACAAGGGAAACACAGAGGGAAAGAATGATAACGGACGGACGTATTATGAGGAATGAGAAAAAATGGAGAGAGATGACCGAGTTGAACGGAAGGATGATGTAAAGAGAGATAGAGAAAGGGAGGGATGGAGGAAGGAAGGCAGGAAGGACAGAGGGATGGAGGGAGGAAGGAGGGAAGGAAGGATAAAGGGATGGAGAAAGGAAGGTAGGGAAGGAAGGAAGGAAGGGAGGGAGGGATGCAGGAAGGGAGGGAAGGAGGAAGGAAGGCAGGGATGGAGGAAGGAAGGAAGGGAGGGAAGGAAGGAAGGAAGGGAGGGAAGGAGGCAGGGAGGGAAGGAGGGACAGAGGAAGAAATGCAGGGAGGGAGGGATAGAGAAAGGACAGGTGAATAGAGAAAGGAAGGCAGGGAGGGAAGGAAGGAAGAACAAATCCGGAGGGAGTAAGGAAAAGGAAGGTTCATCTTGGTAAGGTCGTCAGCCGCGGCGTCATCTTCCTTGACGTCCGGCAAACCATTACTTCGCAGATCCCCGTCCCTGAGCTCTCTCTCTCTCCCACTCCTTTCCTCTATGACTCTCTCTCTCTCTCTCTCTCTCTCTCTCTCTCTCTCTCTCTCTCCAACATGATCATTTCTTATTTATCTTATCTAGACTCATCAGTGCTCTCTCTCTCTCTCTCTCTCTCTCTTCTTCTCTCTCTCTCTCTCTCTCCTCTCTCTCTCTCTCTCTCTCTCTCCTCTCTCTCTCTCTCTCTCTCTCTTCCTCTCTCTCTCTCCTCTCTCATGATCTTTTCTTATTTATCTTATCTAGACATCAATCAGTGGTCAGTCTCTCTCTCTCTCTCTCTCTCTCTCTCTCTCTCTCTCTCTCTCTCTCTCTCTCTCTCTCTCTCTCTCTCTCTCTCTCTCTCTCTCTCTCTCTCTCTCTCTCTCTCTCTCTCTCATTCACCCCATACTAGAGATACGGAGGTGAGCACAGTGGCAACGCACACCTGACGTAATACACAAACGTACTATCTTCTTATCATCTATCTTACTATTTACTACTTTACTACTTACTACCTACTACTAACATACTACCTTACCTACCTTACTACTTACTACCTTCTACTTACTACCTTCTACCTACTACCTTTCTACCTTACCTACCTTACTACTTACTATCTTACTACCTTCGTGTATGTATCGCTGCGAGAACAAGTCAGCGAGGGAGTGAAGGCAACAGCGGCAGTAAGGGCGGCGCGTTGATAAGCCAGGTCATGCGTGCGTGGTGGCTCGGGCGGACTTGTTCAGGACGCGAGCGAGACGAGGCGTGCGGAGGGAGTCATGTTGAGCAAAGTTTGGCGCGACCTTGATAAGAGTTTGCCGTGGCGGTGACGGGTTAGTGGGGGGTGGTAGGGGAGGGGAAAGTGCATGGGAATGGAAGGGGAGGTGATAGATAGTGCATGGGGTGGATGGGGAGGTGGTACGGGTAGTGGGGGGGTTAGTGGGGGAGGGGTGGGGGTGAGTGCATGGGGATGGAGGGGGCGGTGGGGAAAGGGCATGGGAGTTGGTAGGGGAGGTAAGGGGTGTTGGTGGGAGAGGGAGGTGGTAGTGCATGGGGGTGGATGGGGAGGTGGCAGTGCATGGGGGTGGATGGGGAGGTGGTAGTGGGGATAAGAGGTACTTGGGGGGTGGAAGAGGAGGTGGTAGTGCATGGGAATGGAAGGGGAGGTGATAGATAGTGCATGGGGGTGGATGGGGTGGTGGTAGTGCATGGGGGTGGATGGGATGGTGGTAGTGGGGGTAAGAGGTACTTGGGGGGTGGAAGGGGAGGTAGTAGTGCATGGGGGTGGATGGGGTGGTGGTAGTGCATGGGAATGGAAGGGGAGGTGATAGATAGTGCATGGGGGTGGATGGGGTGGTGGTAGGGGTAGTGGGGAGGTTAGTGGGGGAGGGGGGAGTGCATGGGGAGTTGGGAGGGGAGGGGGAAGTTGGTAGGGGGGGGTGGAGGTGGAAATGGGGGTGGATGGGGAGGTGGGACTGCATGGGGGGGGTGGTAGGGGGAGTAAGAGTAGTTGGGGTGATGAAGGGGAGGGGAAAGTGCATGGAGAGGGAAAGAGGGGAAGGGGAAGTGCATATTGGGGGGTTATTGACCTTTTGGCGGCGTGGTTCGGTATACACAACGCCTTCTCAGCCTTCCTCAGTGACTTTTAAAGGTCGCTCATGTGTCTAGGAAGGAAGGAAGGTGTGTGTGTGTGTGTGTGTGTGTGTGTGTGTGTGTTGTGTGTGTGTGTGTTATCAGCTTCCGTATATAGTGACCTTGAGATTGATAACGTCTTGCCTCGCTTCCTAATTCGTCTTCATTCATTTATTGCTGCACAAAGAAGCAGATGGAGATGTTTCTAGCTCGTTCATTAAGAAAGTACCTAATGAACTATGAATATTTCCACCATTAGAAATATCCTCCTTATCTCTCTATATAATTTTTTCCTTATTTATTTTCTTCCCTTCTTATATTCTCTCCATTATCTTCTTTTTTTCATATTTTTTTCTTATGTTGTTCCTCCCTTTATGTCCCTCTGTCTTAGGTTCTCCTTTTCTTAACCTGCACTTTAACCCATAATTATTTTCCTAATGTATTTCCTACCTTTCTCTCTCTAATGTTCTCCCTTCTTATTATCTCTTTTTTATCTCTTTCCTTCCTTTCTCTCTCTAATGTTCTGCCTTCTTATTATCTCTTTTTTATCTCTTTCCTACCTTTCTCTCTCTAATGTTCTCCCTTCTTATTATCTCTTTTTTATCTCTTTCCTTCCTTTCTCTCTCTAATGTTCTGCCTTCTTATTATCTCTTTTTTATCTCTTTCCTTCCTCTCTCTCTCTCTAATGTTCTCCCTTCTTATTATCTCTTTTTTATCTCTTTCCTTCCTTTCTCTCTCTAATGTTCTGCCTTCTTATTATCTCTTTTTTATCTCTTTCCTTCCTCTCTCTCTCTCTAATGTTCTCCCTGCTTATTATCTCTTTTTTATCTCTTTCCTTCCTCTATCTCTCTAATATTCTCCCTTTCTTACCTTCGCTCCTCCCTGCCCTGCAATTGATGAGTCCTCCAATGTTCTGTCTTCCCTTGTTTTTCCTATGTTGTTTTACCTATAATTGTTTCCCGCATGTATTTCCTTCCTTTCCCTTTCTAATGTCTCCCTTCCTCCTCTTCCTCCTTCCTAATGTCTCCCTTCCTCCTCTTCCTCCTTTCTAATGTCTCCCTTCCTCCTCTTCCTCCTTTCTAATGTCTCCCTTCCTCCTCTTCCTCCTTTCTAATGTCTCCCTTCCTCCTCTTCCTCCTTTCTAATGTCTCCCTTCCTCCTCTTCCTCCTTTCTAATGTCTCCCTTCCTCCTCTTCCTCCTTCCTCTTCCTCCCTTCCTTAACCTTCACTCCTCCAATCCTCCTCCTCCTCCCAAGTCCTCGCATGTTTTTTCTCTCTTCCCTTGTTTTGCTACTTTCCTTTCCTCCCTTCAAGACATCCGCGGGAGGGAGGGGAGGAGGAGGCAGCACCAAGGCACCTCAGACATCACCCTAACCTCCCCTCAGAACCTCCCCTCACACGCCCTTAACCTTCCCCTCAGACGACCCTAACTTTCCCCTTAGACGCCTTTCTGGAGCTCTTCAAGGGGAGTCAGTCGCTCATTCTCCTTCTGAAATGTTTGTAATGTTTCTCCGGAATGTTGTCTAATGGTTTCCTGGCACTTCACATTTGTCTCACCTGATTTTTTCTCTCTTTCTTTCTTTCCCTTGATAGCGTTCTTTCCTTCCTTTCTTCTCTCTGTTTCTCCTTTCCTCCTTTCTTTCCTCCTTTCTTTCCTCCTTTCTTTTTTATCTTTTTTTCCTTTTATTGGTCTGAATCGCTACCTTGGACAAACGTATTATTATTGCTGTAAGTAGTTTTTATTATTATTTTTATTGTTATTATTATTATTATTACTAGTATTGTTATTATTATTAATTATTGTCATTTATTATTATCAGTATTATCATCACTATCACCATCACCATCACCACTTTCCAATAACACCTCCATCGCCGCCACAGCCAAGATCCCATCAAGACACGCTGCATCAGGCACTCCAAGAAGCACAAAGATAACAAAGAAAACATGTGTGCCAGGCCTCGCACCTCTATACATATAATACACACTAAGAAAAACAGGTGCAACCTTGTACAGCTTTTGCACCTTTAAGGGTGCATAGTTGCACCTAAAGAGGTGCAACTATGCACCCTTATGGGTGCAACTTTGCACCCTTAAAGGTGCAAAATCTGTGACATCATTTTGCATCTTTAAAGGTGCAAAGTTGCACCTGTTTTTTTTAGTGTGTAGACACAAGACGTACCAACATTCTCGATCCTCCTAACCCATAGTTCCTAACACAAGTTCCTAACCCAAGCACCTAACCCATACACACGTAAAACGTTGGCACATGGGGAGCGATGCATCTATCAATATAATAACTTCAAACCAACGTAATAACTGTGACCAATAAAACCAATCTACAACAACAACAACAACAACACAACAACAACAACAACAGCCTGGCTTCAAGAACACCGTGACGAAGGAGACATCAACTTTACATCGATTGGTGCAACCCGCTAGTTGCCTCGGGCCCCTTGTGAACGCCGGGGGGGGGAGGCTGGCGTACTGGTGAACCCTCTTTAGGGGGCGGTGTTTGCGTGGGGCGATTGCAGCCCCCCTCCCTGTGTGTGTGTGTATGTGTATATGTGTGTGTGTGTGTGTGTGTGTGTGTGTGTGTGTGTGTGTGTGTGTGTGTGTGTGTGTGTGTGTGTGTGTGTGTGTGTAATCCCTCCCACGTGCGGTTTAAACACATTTTTATCGCCGGTTAAATATTGTGTTAATGTTTGTTTTGCGTGGCGTGTGGCAGGCGGGCGAGATTTTGGTGATTTTGGCGAGATTTTGGCGGTTTTGGCGAGAGTTGGGCGAGATTTTGGAGATTTGGGCGAGATTTTGCTCCCTGTATACCCACCCATCCATGCCTCCTTCAGGGTGAGACGAGACGTGATTAGCAGGGTGGTGTAGGTGGAAGCAAGGTCTATAGAGCATTACATAGAGTATTACATAGAGTATTATTATTGTAATACTCTATAGACCTTGGGTGGAAGGAGGGAATGAAGGCGTGACTGGTGCGTGTGTGTGTTGAACGGGAGGCCCCCTTGTGTCGGCGACGCCAAGAAAACAGTCGAAAAAACAGAACCTTTGGGATGAGTTACGACTATGACATGCAACGCAGATCTCATAAGCGAGACTCGAGAGAGAGTTTTATAGTGGAAGACGAAGGAGGAAAAGAGTAGTGTGAAAGCGAGATGAATGTAAATGTAAATATGAAATCTGAAATGTAAAGCAAATGTATAATCTGAGAAAATATGAAATCTGACGAGGGAGGAAAAAATAGACATCAAACATGCTATTCAGTTGCACCTCAGTTTTATTTTTATTTTACTTAACTCACCGCGTAAATGCATGTTACCTGTGCGTTTCCATTAACCGTGAGTATCGCCCACTCGTTACCCGCGCGCCAGGTGTGTGAGGTGCGAGTATAGATCAGTGGTAGATGATAAACCATACCTAACCCTCGGGTGTGTGAGGTGCGAGTATAGATCAGTGGTAGATGATAAACCATACCAAACCCTCGGCTGTGTGAGGTGCGAGTATAGATCAGTGGTAGATGATAAACCATACCAAACCCTCGGGTGTGAGAGGTGCGAGTATAGATCAGTGGTAGATGATAAACCATACCTAACCCTCGGCTGTGTGAGGTGCGAGTATAGATCAGTGGTAGATGATAAACCATACCTAACCCTCGGGTGTGTGAGGTGCGAGTATAGATCAGTGGTAGATGATAAACCATACCTAACCCTCGGGTGTGAGAGGTGCGAGTAGTATAGTAGATCAGTGGTAGATGATAAACCATACCTAACCCTCGGGTGTGTGAGGTGCGAGTATAGATCAGTGGTAGATGATAAACCATACCTAACCCTCGGGTGTGTGAGGTGCGAGTATAGATCAGTGGTAGATGATAAACCATACCTAACCCTCGGGTGTGTGAGGTGCGAGTATAGATCAGTGGTAGATGATAAACCATACCTAACCCTCGGGTGTGAGAGGTGCGAGTATAGATCAGTGGTAGATGATAAACCATACCTAACCCTCGGGTGTGTGAGTGCGAGTATAGATCAGTGGTAGATGATAAACCATACCTAACCCTCGGGTGTGTGAGGTGCGAGTATAGATCAGTAGTAGATGATAAACCATACCTAACCCTCGGGTGTGTGAGGTGCGAGTATAGATCAGTGGTAGATGATAAACCATACCTAACCCTCGGCTGTGTGAGGTGCGAGTATAGATCAGTGGTAGATGATAAACCATACCTAACCCTCGGGTGTGTGAGGTGCGAGTATAGATCAGTGGTAGATGATAAACCATACCTAACCCTCGGGTGTGTGAGGTGCGAGTATAGATCAGTGGTAGATGATAAACCATACCTAACCCTCGGGTGTGAGAGGTGCGAGTATAGATCAGTGGTAGATGATAAACCATACCTAACCCTCGGCTGTGTGAGGTGCGAGTATAGATCAGTGGTAGATGATAAACCATACCTAACCCTCGGGTGTGAGAGGTGCGAGTATAGATCAGTGGTAGATGATAAACCATACCTAACCCTCGGGTGTGTGAGGTGCGAGTATAGATCAGTGGTAGATGATAAACCATACCTAACCTTCGGGTGTGAGAGGTGCGAGTATAGATCAGTGGTAGATGATAAACCATACCTAACCCTCGGGTGTGAGAGGTGCGAGTATAGATCAGTGGTAGATGATAAACCATACCTAACCCTCGGCTGTGTGAGGTGCGAGTATAGATCAGTGGTAGATGATAAACCATACCTAACCCTCGGCTGTGTGAGGTGCGAGTATAGATCAGTGGTAGATGATAAACCATACCTAACCCTCGGGTGTGTGAGGTGCGAGTATAGATCAGTGGTAGATGATAAACCATACCTAACCCTCGGCTGTGTGAGGTGCGAGTATAGATCAGTGGTAGATGATAAACCATACCTAACCCTCGGGTGTGTGAGGTGCGAGTATAGATCAGTGGTAGATGATAAACCATACCTAACCCTCGGGTGTGTGAGGTGCGAGTATAGATCAGTGGTAGATGATAAACCATACCTAACCCTCGGGTGTGAGAGGTGCGAGTATAGATCAGTGGTAGATGATAAATGATACTTTATATTACCAACTTTATACCAGCTTTCAACACTACCTACACCCGTTTACTAGCACGCCACATCGCTACAGCTTTATACCAGCTTTCAACGCTACCTACACCCGTTCCTAGCACGCCATCTCGCTACAGCTTTATACCAGCTTTCAACGCTACCTACACCCTTTACTAGCACGCCACATCGCTACAGCTTTATACCAGCTTTCAACGCTACCTACACCCGTTACTAGCACGCCACATCGCTACAGCTTTATACCAGCTTTCAACGCTACCTACACCCTTTACTAGCACGCCACATCGCTACAGCTTTATACCAGCTTTCAACGCTACCTACACCCGTTCCTAGCACGCCACATCGCTACAGACCGATTATTATTATTATTAAAACTGTATTAAACATATTATTAAACAGTATTTATTAAGGCATAACGGTACAGCTTTTCTGCAGCCTCTAGCGCCAAGCAGAGGGTATGACGCTTAACACACGGCCTCCACACACCACTTGGCTAGAAAATAAAAACTTTAGAAACAAATAATAATAATAATAATGTTAAGTAAAATAAAAAAAAAGTACTAATAATTTAAGTAAAGTAAAAAAAAAGTACTAATTATTAAAGTAAAGTAAAAATAAAGTACTAATAATTTAAGTAAAGTAAAAATAAAGTACTAATAATTTAAGTAAAGTAAAAAAAAAGTACTAATAATTTAAGTAAAGTAAAAATAAAGTACTAATAATTTAAGTAAAGTAAAAAAAAAGTACTAATAATTTAAGTAAAGTAAAAATAAAGTACTAATCATTTAAGTAAAGTAAAAATAAAGTACTAATAATTTAAGTAAAAAAAAAAAGTACTAATAATTTAAGTAAAGTAAAAATAAAGTACTAATCATTTAAGTAAAAAAAAAAAAAGTACTAATAATTTAAGTAAAGTAAAAAAAAGTACTAATAATTTAAGTAAAAAAATAAAAAAAAGTACTAATAATATAAGTAAAGTAAAAATAAAGTACTAATAATTTAAGTAAAGTAAAAAAAAAGTACTAATAATTTAAGTAAAGAAAAAATAAAGTACTAATAATTTAAGTAAAGTAAAAATAAAGTACTAATAATTTAAGTAAAAAAAAAAAGTACTAATAATTTCAGTAAAGTAAAAATAAAGTACTAATAATTTAAGTAAAGTAAAAATAAAGTACTAATAATTTAAGTAAAAAAAAAAAAAAGTGCTAGGTAATGATTTAAGTAAAGTAAAAATAAAGTACTAATAATTTAAGTGAAGTAAAAAATTACTTTAAGAAATAAAGACAAATAAGCCAAAAGATTCACCCAGATTCCAGGTCGCAAAAAAAAGACTCGAGAAACTCAGTCATTTGACGTCACTCGCGGCCTCCACACAAACAAACCACTCGGCTAGAAAAACAAAAAATCACCTTAAATAAACAAAGAAAAATAATCTTGATCTTGATCTTGATCTTGATTTGGGAGTCACCCAGCAGATGCTGTCAGTGAAGCCATTGGTCCGGCGTTCTCCCACACACGTAATCTGTTGGGAGAGAAGCAAAAGGGGGAAGCAAAACTAGGGATTTCTTTTTCCCCTCCTTCCTCTCTCATCCAAAATTTTCATCCAGATCTTGGTCGCAAAAAATAACGAGAAACTCAGTAAAAAAAAAAAAAAAAAAAAAAAAAAAAACAGAAATAAAGAAAAATAATGCAAAAATTTCATCTAGATCTTGGTCGCAAAAGCAGACGCGAAACTCAGTAATTTGTTTGGCAATGAGTAACAGTTTTGCCGCGGGGGAATGTGTGGCGGCATCATTGCATTGAGTTATAATGCCTCGCCAAAGGGGTTCACGGATCATTAGATGGTGCGATTAGTGGTGAAAGGGGCGGGGAACGTGATGGATTTCCCCCTGTAGTGACGCTGCCAAATGCTGGGACGAGGTGTGGGTTAGGGAAGGTAGGAGGGAGAAGGGGGGAATAAGTATGAGGTTAAAGGAGAGATGGAAGGAAGAAGGAGGAAAGAGAGGAACAAAGGGAGAGATGGAAGGAATAATGAACGAAAGGAAGAAATAAGGAAGATAATAGGTATGGATTTAAGGGAGATATGAAAGGAAGAAGAAACGAAAGGGAGAGACAGAGAGGGAATAGGTGTATTTAAAAGAGATAAGGAAGGGAGGAAAAGAAGGAAGGAAGGAAGATAATAGGTATAGACATAAGGGAGATATAGAAGGAATAATGGACGACAGAGAGGAGAGGAAGAACCCATTAACAGAACGCAAAAGAGAAAGAGAGGAAGGAAGGGAGATGGAAGAGAGAGATAGAAAGAGAATCGTTTCGAGGAACTGTCTTTTTATTTCCTTTCACCGTGTTTCAGCGAGCCGCCTTGTGATTATAGGAGAGAGAGAGAGAGAGAGAGAGAGAGGAGAGAGAGAGAGAGAGAGAGAGAGAGAGAGAGAGAGAGAGAGAGGAGAGAGAGAAGAGAGAGAGAGAGAGAGAGATGAGAGAGAGAGAAGAGAGAAGAGAGAGAAAGAGGCGAAGGTTGTGAAGGGAAGTAGAGAGGAAAGCAATATTGGTTGACCTTGTATGTGTGTGTGTGTGCATGTGTGTGTGTGTGTGTGTGTGTGTGTGTGTGTGTGTGTGTGTGTGTGATACAGAAGTGCACTGCATCGCCTGCCCCCTACTCAGTATCACACCTGTTATCTCTCTCTCTCTCACACACACACACACACACACACACACACACACACACACACACACACACACCACACACACACACACACACACACACCTGCACTCATCACTTTCACCTATTTGCTTTCCCCTTCCTTCCCCTCTCCCCTTTCTTTCACCTTTCCCCTTTCTCCCTCATTTTTCCCACCCTGAACACACCTTTACCTGTCCTCCCCCTCACCTATAGTCACCACGCCTGCCTCACCTATAGTCACCACGCCTGCCTCACGCCTGCCTCACACCACGTTTTCCCCTCACCTATAGTTACCCTTACCTGCCTCACCTATAGTCACCACGCCTGCCTCACGCCTGCCTCACACCACGTTTTCCCCTCACCTATAGTTACCATTGCCTGCCTCACCTATAGTCACCACGCCTGCCTCACGCCTGCCTTACACCTCGTTTTCCCCTCACCTATAGTTACCCTTACCTGCCTCACCTAGTCACCACGCCTGCCTCACGCCTGCCTCACACCTCGTTTTCCCCTCACCTATAGTTACCCTTACCTGCCTCACCTATAGTCACCACGCCTGCCTCACGCCTGCCTCACACCTCGTTTTCCCTCACCTATAGTACCCTTACCTGCCTCACCTATAGTCACCACGCCTGCCTCACGCCTGCCTCACACCTCGTTTTCCCCTCACCTATAGTTACCCTTACCTGCCTCACCTATAGTCACCACGCCTGCCTCACGCCTGCCTCACACCTCGTTTTCCCCTCACCTATAGTTACCCTTACCTGCCTCACCTATAGTCACCACGCCTGCCTCACGCCTGCCTCACACCTCGTTTTCCCCTCACCTATAGTCACCCTTACCTGCCTCACCTATAGTCACCACGCCTGCCTCACGCCTGCCTCACACCTCGTTTTCCCCTCACCTATAGTTACCCTTACCTGCCTCACCTATAGTCACCACGCCTGCCTCACGCCTGCCTCACACCTCGTTTTCCCCTCACCTATAGTCACCCTTACCTGCCTCACCTATAGTCACCACGCCTGCCTCACGCCTGCCTCACACCTCGTTTTCCCCTCACCTATAGTACCCTTACCTGCCTCACCTATAGTCACCACGCCTGCCTCACGCCTGCCTCACACCTCGTTTTCCCCTCACCTATAGTTACCCTTACCTGCCTCACCTATAGTCACTACGCCTGCCTCACTCCTCGTCGAGACCACACCAACACCAACGCTTCCTGTATAATTATATGACGTGTATATATGATGAACGGAAGAGCAACAATTACATGTATCAATAATTTAACTTAAGAGACCTTGATCACAATATTTCTTTACTCAGTGATGGGAGTTGTAGGTAGTGTTAAGTAATAGGAACTACCACGTGTAGGTCTCTCAGTCACGGCCTCTTGTAGCTTCCTTATTTTCTTATGTTCTTATGTTCTTATGTTCTTATGTTCTTATATAGTTAGCCTTGCCTCGCCTGCCTCATGTCTCGTCAATGCCGACACCAACACCAACACTTCCTCGCCTCCTGACCCTGAGGGCTTCGTAGAATATCAGCCGCAGTATAATAACTCGCCGCCCGTAAGTCAAGGTGACGTCAAGATAAAGACGTAATTACAGAGGTTATGAGAAGCAATGTATGTACGGCAACTGCGGAGGTATTTATATGTTACTGTTTTACCTCGTGTATCGCTTATATCTTATGTATTTATGTGTGTGTGTGTGTGTGTGTGTGTGTGTGTGTGTGTGTGTGTGTGTGTGTGTGTGTGTGTGTGTGTGTGTGTGTGTGTGTGTGTGTGTGTTCTCTGATGATTTAATGTCAGAAATATCTTGGAAAGAAATTATTAGCGTATTTAAAATTATGAAACACAAACGATTAGGAAAACAAATAAGTATATAAATAATTATTATAGATGAAATTGTATGTCCTAAAATATATATTGTATTAATATGAAATTGCTAGATATGAAATCCCGCGAAATATAGCAGGATAATAATAATTATTGCAGGAAATAAATGACCAAATATCAAAAAATTGAAGAAACAAAATATTGTTGCAAATACAGAAATACAAAATAGGAAATTCGTAATAGAAATGTTAAAGAATATTAGACAAAAAGTATAAATTATGGAACTCCACATAAGGATGTAATGTAAACTTTGTGATGGGGGAAGAAAAAAAAACCGGTATAGCGTGAGTGAGTGTCATCGATCATGTTGCGTCATCTTATACAATACCTTTAAACTTCCCGCTAATCAGGCCGTGTGATCCCTAATACCCGCTAACAACCCATCAGAGTGTCGCTAACTTGTCCCGGGGTGAAGTTAGACACCTTAGTTAAGTGTGTTACCTGCAATATGAGGCCAGGGAGGCTGAAGGGTCTTGGCTCGGTCTAGGCCAATACCAAGATTACCTGACCTTTTTTTTTTTTTTACCCCTTCACGCCCAGGTCTTTCCTTTGCTATATAAAAGTGTCTGTTGCTAGCCATAAAATTACGAGAAGTCACTAAATATACCAAATGAGTTAGTGGACAAGGATACTAAACAGGTCATAGCTATAAAACATTGCTTATAGTCACTAAGAATCGTCTAATGGTACCCAAATTATAATGGAAATTACGTTTTGGGTTATCAAGGGGTTAAGAAAGGAAAATAAAAAGAATCTAAGGCAAGGTAAGGATGCAAAATAATGATCATTGAAGAAAAAAATCCATATTAATTAAGCGAAAAATATGGAAAATATAAAATTGGTTAAAAATAAACAAACTCATCAAAAATGTATTAAAAGAATGGAACAAAAATATAAGGGAGGATCAGCAATCTCTCTCATCTGTCATCTCTACATTAACAGTCAGTTGATAGAGTTATAGACCAATACTGTGTAGGAATGCGAGTGTTTTATTTTATTTTACCATCCAATGTCTTTCCTTTCCTTCCTTCCTCACTCTTTTTTCTGTCTTTTTTTTCCTTCCATCCTTGCTACCCTTCTTTCTTTCTCCCTCCCTTCCTTCCTTCTTCCTATCTTCTTTCTTTCTTCCACCCTCCTTCCTTTCTGTGTCCTTCTTTCTTTTTCCCTTCCTTCCGTCCTTCCCTCCCTCCCTCCCTTTCTTTCGACCTACCTTCCTTCCTTCAAGCCTCTTACACCATATTTTCTCTTTCTTCAGTTAACAAAGCGAAAACTATATACAGACATGAAAACTATACACAGACATGAAAACTATATACAGCCATGAAAACTATATACAGCCATGAAAACTATATACAGCCATGAAAACTATATACAGCCATGAAAACTATATACAGCCATGAAAACTATATACAGCCATGAAAACTATAGACAGACATGAAAACTATATACAGCCATGAAAACTATATACAGCCATGAAAACTATATACAGCCATGAAAACTATATACAGCCATGAAAACTATATACAGCCATGAAAACTATATACAGCCATGAAAACTATATACAGCCATGAAAACTATATACAGCCATGAAAACTATAACAGCATGAAAACTATAACAGACATGAAAACTATATACAGACATGAAAACTATACAGACATGAAAACTATACACAGACATGAAAACTATATACAGACATGAAAACTATATACAGACATGAAAACTATATACAGACATGAAAACTATATACAGACATGAAAACTATATACAGACATGAAAACTATATACAGACATGAAAACTATATACAGACATGAAAACTATATACAGACATGAAAACTATATACAGCCATGAAAACTATACTACAGCCATGAAAAACTATACACAGCCATGAAAACTATATACAGCCATGAAAACTATATACAGCCATGAAAACTATATACAGCCATGAAAACTATATACAGCCATGAAAACTATATACAGCCATGAAAACTATATACAGCCATGAAAACTATATACAGCCATGAAAACTATATACAGCCATGAAAACTATATACAGCCATGAAAACTATATACAGCCATGAAAACTATATACAGCCATGAAAACTATATACAGCCATGAAAACTATATACAGCCATGAAAACTATATACAGACATGAAAACTATATACAGACATGAAAACTATATACAGACATGAAAACTATACACAGACATGAAAACTATATACAGACATGAAAACTATATACAGACATGAAAACTATATACAGCCATGAAAACTATATACAGACATGAAAACTATATACAGCCATGAAAACTATATACAGACATGAAAACTATATACAGCCATGAAAACTATATACAGACATGAAAACTATATACAGACATGAAAACTATATACAGCCATGAAAACTATATACAGACATGAAAACTATACACAGCCATGAAAACTATATACAGACATGAAAAACTATATACAGCCATGAAAACTATATACAGCCATGAAAACTATATACAGCCATGAAAACTATATACAGCCATGAAAACTATAACAGACATGAAAACTATATACAGACATGAAAACTATAACAGACATGAAAACTATATACAGACATGAAAACTATATACAGACATGAAAACTATATACAGACATGAAAACTATATACAGACATGAAAACTATATACAGACATGAAAACTATATACAGACATGAAAACTATATACAGACATGAAAACTATATACAGACATGAAAACTATATACAGACATGAAAACTATATACAGCCATGAAAACTATATACAGCCATGAAAACTATATACAGACATGAAAACTATATACAGCCATGAAAACTATATACAGACATGAAAACTATATACAGCATGAAAACTATATACAGCATGAAAACTATAACAGCCATGAAAACTATATACAGACATGAAAACTATAACAGCCATGAAAACTATATACAGACATGAAAACTATATACAGCCATGAAAACTATATACAGACTGAAAACTATAACAGCAGAAAACTATATACAGACATGAAAACTATATACAGACATGAAAACTATATACAGACATGAAAACTATACACAGACATGAAAACTATACACAGACATGAAAACTATACACAGACATGAAAACTATACACAGACATGAAAACTATACACAGACATGAAAACTATACACAGACATGAAAACTATATACAGACATGAAAACTATATACAGACATGAAAACTATACACAGACATGAAAACTATACACAGACATGAAAACTATACACAGACATGAAAACTATACACAGACATGAAAACTATATACAGCCATGAAAACTATACACAGACATGAAAACTATACACAGACATGAAAACTATATACAGCCATGAAAACTATACACAGACATGAAAACTATACACAGACATGAAAACTATACACAGACATGAAAACTATACACAGCCATGAAAACTATACACAGACATGAAAACTATATACAGACATGAAAACTATACACAGACATGAAAACTATACACAGACATGAAAACTATACACAGACATGAAAACTATATACAGACATGAAAACTATACACAGACATGAAAACTATACACAGACATGAAAACTATATACAGACATGAAAACTATACACAGACATGAAAACTATACACAGACATGAAAACTATACACAGACATGAAAACTATACACAGACATGAAAACTATATACAGCCATGAAAACTATAACAGACATGAAAACTATACAGACATGAAAACTATAACAGACATGAAAACTATACACAGACATGAAACTATACACAGACATGAAAACTATACACAGACATGAAAACTATACACAGACATGAAAACTATATACAGACATGAAAACTATACACAGACATGAAAACTATACACAGACATGAAAACTATACACAGACATGAAAACTATATACAGACATGAAAACTATATACAGACATGAAAAATCCTTATGAATATTTGGCATACACACAAATATACACATTGATATTAATGATGAAGTCTAAGAATATAGAGTTAAGACGTGACGAAGAATATGACCCATGCCAGAGCGTGATAAATGAGAATTAAGAAGAAATTGGAACGATAACAAAATAAGAATGAAAAAAAAAATGAAATACGTCACACACACACACACACACACACACACACACACACACACACACACACACACACACACACACACACACACACACACACACACACACACACACACACACACACACACACACACACACACACACACACACACACACACACACACACACACACACACACACAATCACGCCCACAGTCACGCCCACAAATAGAAACACTTAATAGGAACGTGAAGAGAACTGAATATTGGGGAAATCAAAAATTTAAAAAAAAACCAAGGGAAGAAGAGGGGGGTAGAGAGAGAGAAAGGAGAGAGAGAGAGAGAGAGAAAAGAGAGAAAAGAGAAAGAGAGAGAGAGGAGAAAAGGAGAGAGAAAAGAGAGAGAGGAAGAAGAGAGAAGCTAAAACAAAACAACAAAAAAACCCCAAAAAGGAAAAAAGAAAAACAAAAAGAAAAACCCGAAAATAAATACAAATAAAAAAAATTAAATAAAATTAAAAACATGCCATTTTTATAAACGTGGGGTTTTAAAATAAAATGAAAAAAATAAAAAAATTAACAATAAATAATAAAAAATGTTTTTAAAACAAAATGAATGGAAAAAATTATTTTTAATGGATAAAATGGTTTAAATAAAAAATGTCCCAAGGGAAAAAATTTATCCCGGGGGGGGGGAAACATTGGGAAAGAGGACTTAAAAGGGAGGAAAAAAAGGAGGGGGAAGGAGAGGGAGGAGGGGGAAATTATCCCCAAAAGGGTTTTAATGTATGGGGAGTGGAAGGGGGAAAGAAAAGGAGGCGGAGGGGGCCCGGAGGAGGAGGGGGAGGAGGAGGAAAAAGGAGGAGGGGGAGGAGGGGGAAGAAAGAATGAAAATTTTTGGGTCCACAGGAGGTAGAAACTTTCATTTGTGTTTTTAAGGAGGAGGGGGAAAAGGAGGAGGGGGGAGGGGAGGAGAAAGAAGAAGAATAGGAGGGGGGGAAAAGGGAAGGAACTGTGGGGGTGGAAAAGGGGGAGAGAGAGAGAGAGAGGAGAGAGAGAGAGAGGAAAAGAGAGAGAAAAGGAGAGAAAAGAGGGGAGAGAGAGAGGGGGGACTGGTCGGGGGGGGATAGGGGGGGGGGTGGGGTTGGGGTGTGCGATAGGGGGAGGACGGGGGGGGTTTGTTTTTGTAAAGGAAAGGGGGGGTTGGGGGGGGGGGGGGAGGGGGGTTATCAGGTAGGGGGGCAGAGGGGGGGTTGTGTCAGGGTATTGGGGGGGTTGTGGGAAGGGGAGGAGGGGGGTTATGGGAAAGGGGGGCGGGGGGGGGTTGTGTTTCGCAGGTGTTGGTTGTTAATTAAAATGCGTTCTGCTTCCCTCACCTGTCTCTCTCGTGCTGACTTTCCTCAACTCTTGTAATTGCCCCGGTACTGCCTCTCTCTCTCTCTCTCTCTCTCTCTCTCTCTCTCTCTCTCTCTCTCTCTCTCTCTTCCCTTCCCTTTTTTAATATACTTTCCCTTTTCTTTTTTTTTCCCCTCTTGCGATAAATTTCCCCACTTTTTTTGAGTATTTTTATTTATGGGAGGTTAAAAATTACTTCTGTTTTTTTATCTTATATTTCATTCTGTGTTTAAGTTCTATTGCAAACTCTATTATTATTTCTTAATCTGCTAAGTTTTCCCTTCCTCTCATTCCCTTCCTTTTTTTTTATCATTCTCTTTCCTCTCTCTAATATTTCTAACCTCGGACTTTTTTTATAACATCTCGATTTATTAAGCTATTTTCTTTCCATAATTTCCACTGCATCCTTTGTCCAGCCATTTTTCCCTCCCTCGCCACTCATCTTCCCTTTCTTATCTTCAGCCTCCTCCTCCTCCTCCTCTTCCTCTTCCTCCTCCCCCTCCCCCTCCCCCTCCCCCTCCCTCTCCCCCTCCTCCTCCTCCTCCTCCTCCTCCTTCGTTGGTAGTTCAGAGGAATTATCGGTTAAAACCCGAGGGGGCAACCCCCCATTAATATTCCCTTTGGGTTCCTTCCTCTCTCTCTCCTTCCCCCTCTTTCTCTCTCTCCCTTTTCCCTTTTCTCTCTCTCTCTCTCTCTCTCTCTCCTCCTTTTTCTCTCTCTCCTTCAAACTAGAAAAAGAAAAACACACATACACACCAATAGAGGGGAAAAGAAAAGAGAGGGGAGAGGGGAGAGAGAGAAAAGAGAGAGAGAGAGAGAGAGGAGAGGAGAGAGAGAGAGAGAGAGAGAGAGAGAGAGAGAGGAGAGTAATCGTATCTACCAAAAAAAAAAAAAAGGGGGAAAATGAGGGAAAACAAGGCCCATAGCATGTTACCAAAAATTTCCAAAAAACCCAAAGGGGTTTTATCCCCTTTTTATCCCCCCGGGGCGACCCATTAGCTGCCCGACACACTGTTATGGGGAGGCGTTCTAGTATCCTTTCCTATCCTCACCCATTCATCCCTTTGCTCCCCTTATTTCCTTCTTTATCTCTTTCTTTATCTCCCATTCATCCCTTTATGTTCCCTTATTCCCTCCTTTACCTTTGTTTCTGTCTCACCCATTTATTCTTTCCCCTTAACAATCATCTACATCTTTTTTATACTATATTTCCCTTGCTCCTCCTTTATCACTCCTATTTACTTATTCCCCCTACCCTAACTTTCTTCCCTTTCTCCTTCTTCTCTCAATCTTCCTTCTCTTTTACTCATCCCTTTCTCTTTCCCTGCCTTCTTAGCCTCTCAAGGTTAGACTTTGACCTTCTTCTTAATGTCCCTTCCTTTCTTCTCCCTTCTCTTCTTCTTGGCTTCTTTCATCCCTTCATCCCTTTCTT
>JACEEZ010017532.1:12500-15000 GCA_016584305.1 Chionoecetes opilio | reverse complement strand
GAGATCAAAGTGTCCCCTCAACCCAGCGCCGCGCCTCGCCTCTCTAATGGCCTATTCCGCCAATCAGAGCCTCGTCACGCCTCTACCAATGGCCTATTAGCGTTTAGCCTGAGTCATGGGCTGGCGTTATTGGTGTGTCCTATCTGCCGCTTCTCAATGAGCCGCTCAATGAGTGTACCCTACGGCCAGTGTGTTGTGTTGGGCGCATAATTATTGTCTGTGCTACAATAAAGAGTTGAATCTAAAGTTAAATGCTAATAGTGTTTTGATTTATATTTACTATTCTTTGTGTAACGCATGGATAATTTTGATTTAGATTTGCTGCGTGTGTTGTGTTGGGACCACCAGGTAGTGTCTGTGTTATATTAAAGGCTTGAATCTAAAGTTAAAGGATAATAAGAGTTTTTATTTTGATTTACTATTCTTGTGGGATGCGTAAAGAATTTGGACTCAGGTTGGACCATCATTGTCTATTATATGAAAGGGTTGAATCTAAGTTAAATGATAAATGATGACATATTTTGATTTAGAATTGCTGCGTGCACTCTCAAAAATGGGGGGTACATTAAGGGTAGAATTGTTACATCGCACCATCACTACCCTTTTTAAACCCTATGTCCAGGCTGTAGGGTAGATGCTGCCGATTATACCCTTCATCTACCCTTTATCTACCCTTTTTAGACGAGAGGGTTGCAAAAGGGTATATTTGCGTAGATCCGAAAGGGTGTATTTGTAAGGGTAGAAAAAGGGTAGCAGTATTTCATCACTACAAACACCCTTTTTCTACCCTTTTCCTACCCTTTTTTTCTAAGAGTGTGTTGTGTTGGGAAGCCTTAGCTAGTGTCTGTGCTATATTAAAGGGTTGAATCTAAAGGTAAAGGATCACCTCATTTTTTTTTTTTTTAATTTGCTATTCTTTGTGATGCGAAAATTATTTGAACTTAGACAAGAAACAATTATTTATGAAGACGTGAGTGTTTATATATTCGATACTCTGTGTGTATAATAGTGTATAATACTGTCTGTGTGAATGAATGATGCATTAGTGAATAAATAAATGAATGGATAACTGAATGAAGGAAAAGTAAAAAGAAAATATGTAGCACCCTAAAATATCGTGGTTTTTTTTTTTCATTTTTTTTTTTTTTTATTACGTTTGGAGTTTATAATGCCTGTAGGTTATTATTATTGTTTTACTATTATTATTATTATTACTATTATTATTATTACTTACACTCTTTTTCTGTGTCTTTGCAGGTGAGTGATCGAGGTGGTGGCGGTGCTGACGATGCTGAGGTGGTCGTCAGGAGGTGTTGGTTGTTAAGTTGTTGTTATTAAGTTGTTAATTTAAGTTGGTTGTTAGGAGGCTAAGAGTCATCCCCAGTCTCTTTCAGCACTCTATGGTCTGTCTTGCCTTTCACTGGTTTTTTATATTTCTTTCCGCGTATTGAGAGAGAGATAGAAAGAGAGAGAGAGAGAGAGAGAGAGAGAGAGAGAGAGAGAGAGAGAGAGAGAGAGAGAGAGAGAGAGAGAGAGAGAGAGAGAGAGAGAGAGAGAGAGAGAGAGAGAGAGAGAGAGATGACTTACAATGAAGGAATTACTTTTACACTACTACTACTACTACTACTACTACTACTACTACTAGTACTACTACTACTACTACTACGATTCCCACTACTACTACTATTACTACTACTACTAAAACTACTACTACCACTACTACTACTACTACTACTACCACTACTACTACTACTACTACTACTACTACTACTACTACTACTACTACTACTACTACTACTACTACTACTACTACTACTACTACTACTACTACTACTACTACCTACTACCACTACTACTACTACTACTACTACTACCACTACTACTACTACTACTACTACTACTACTACTACTACTACTCTTCTCCCACTCCCTCTACTATTGTGAACTTGCCTGTGAAAAATGCCAAACTGGATCCGACCTTCTGGTAAATTTGAAAAAATGGTTTGCTTTCAAAATCTGGTAAAAAGTGAGTGATTTATTTTTTGTGCATCCACGTTGGAGGACAGCTCTCTCTTCTCTCTCTCTCTCTCTCCTCTCTCTCCTCTCTCTCTTCTCTCTCCTCTCTCTCTCTCTCTCTCTCTCTCTCTCTCTCTCTCTCTCTCCTCTCTCTCTCTCTCTCTCTCTCTCTCTCTCTCTCTCTCTCTCTCTCTCTCTCTCTCTCTCTCTCTCTCTCTCTCTCTCTCTCTCTCTCTCTCTCTCTCTCTCTCTCTCTCATGGTAATCTGTATGATTTGTGAGGGATATTGGAGTAAGTTATGGTGGTGGTGGTAGTAGTAGTGGTTATAAGTGGTAGTAGTGGTGGTGGAAACGACAGTAGCAGTGGTGGTGGCAGTCGCAAAAATAGTCTATGTACCGTAGATAACACTAAAGTCGCCAGGACAACGTTTTTTTTTTTTTTACAGACGTCTGGTGGCGTTAATACTTACATTTCTACATCCATG
>JACEEZ010017532.1:0-10000 GCA_016584305.1 Chionoecetes opilio | reverse complement strand
GTATTAAGTTTTTCGGCCTTTTTTCACTGGTATTTTAGGCATGTTTCTACGCCAATTTTTAGCACAAGCCGCGTCACACACAGGTAAACACACACACACCTGTCGCTCCTTTGCTATACGTTAATTAATCACACTACCTGGCCGTAAGTCAAGTATAGAGTGCAATTATGTCTCTACCCTGCCCCCTGCCGCCCCCTACACCAGGCATATACAGGGTTAGCAGGGGTAGAGAGGCAGGGTGGGGTATAGGTAAAGGCAGGGGGGAAGGGGAGAGACAGGGTAGGATATAGGACATGGGTGGGAAGGGGAGAGCAATAAGGTAGTATATAGGACATGCTCACAGGTACTCTTATTAAGGATACTCATGTTGTCCCGGCGCAGACAGACACGCGGGCCATTGCTATGCGTGCACGTGTAGGTAATGAATGACCCGGATTATTATTATTATTATAGAAGACAGGTTATGTAAGGCTGGTTAATGGTATGTAGTGTATCAACCTTACCTCATGCTTGTCTCCCCTTCCTTCCTTCCTTCCTTCCTTCCTTCCTTCCTTCCTTCCTTCCTTCCTTCCTACGTACCTACCTATTTACCTTCCCTCATTTCTTCCTTCTTTCCTATCTTCCTTCCTTCCTTCCTTATTTCTTTCTTATCTTCCTTTCTTTTTTCTTTCTTTCTTACCTTCTTTCCTTCCTTCCTTCCTTCCCTCTCTTCCTTCTTTTCCTTCCTTCCTTCCTCCTTCCTTCATTCTTCTCTTCCTTCTTTCCTTTCCTTTTCCTTCCTTTCCTTTCCTTCCTTCTTTTCTTCCTTCCTTCCTTCCTTCCTTTTCTTCTTCCTTCCTTCCCTTCCTCCTCCCTCTTCCTTCCTTTCCTTCTTCCTCCTTCCTTCTTTCCTCCCTTCCTCCCCCCTCTTCCTTCCTTCCTCCTTCCTCTCCTTCTCCTTCCTTCCTCCTTCCTTCCTCCTTCTTCCTCCTTCTTCCCCTCCCTTCCTTCCTCCCTCTCCTCCCTCCCTTCCTTCCTCCCTTCCTTCCTTCCTTCCTTCCTTCCTTCCTTCCTTCCTACCGTAATGTTGGTACTTTATTCTAATCTAAAACAAAACACTCGGGCAAGATTTATTTAGCCTGTCAGCTTGACGTACTTCACTACTCTGTATTTCTCTTTTGACTTCATTTCGTACATTATAACGTATAATTTACAGCGAAGTATGCGAATTAGCGGCAAAAATAACGTAAACTCATACATTTATTTCACAGTGAATAAAACGAAGAGTAAACCAACAGTAGTCAAGTAGTATCAAGAGTTACTGGGACAAGAATAAAATAATAAAAATAATAAATAGATGACGAATAAAAATAGCAATATAAATTAGTAAGAGTAAGAAAAAATATGAGTCACAGTAGTAAGAGTATTTGCAAGAGTTAATGGGACAAGAAAATAATATAAAAATAATAAATAGATGAAGAATAAAAATAGGAATAAAAATAAGTACACACTAGTAACAAATAATAAGAGTATAAGAAGTAGAGTATAACAGTAGCAAGGGTAAGAAGTAGAGTATAACAGTAGCAAGGGTAAGAAGTAGAGTATAACAGTAGAAGAGTATAGTATAAGTAGTATAAGTAGTTTAAAATAGTAGCATATATAGTATAAGTATAGTCTAAGTAGTAGAGTATAACAGTAGTAGAGTATTGTAAAGAGTTAATGGGAGAGAGCGACGCAAATATAATGGGTTCAGAAGCGTTAAGTAAATAAATACGGAATAAATAAACTTTCTAGAGCAGCGACGAGGAACCGAAGAGAATGAGTCCACAGGGGGCAGTAGAGAGAGAGAGAGAGAGAAAAAGAGAGAGAGAGAGAGAGAGAGAGAGAGAGAGAGAGAGAGAGAGAGAGAGAGAGAGAGAGAGAGAATCATTACTTGTACTCCGTTATTATTCTGCCATGGAAGATTTATAGGAGAAACCTGTCGTAGATATCGAGGGAGAAATAAGATAAAGAGACGATTAATTCCATCAGTGTGTGTGTGTGGGGGGGGGGTCTGTGTGTGTTGTGTGTGTGTGTGTGTGTGTGTGTGTGTGTGTGTGTGGGTGTGTGGGTGGGTGTGGGTGGGTGTCTGTGTGTGTGTGTGTGTGTGTGTGTGTGTGTGTATTTGCTTTTCTCTCAATATACGAGTTTCTCTTGATTTATTTCTGAGTTAGTATACTCCAATATATTTCTTTTCTTTTTTACATATTGTGAACCAAGTCATTTTCTTCCCTCTGTAATCCTACTATGCACTGAATGTCCGTCTGTCCGTCTGTCTATCTGTGTGTCTGTACAACTAAGGCTCGCCATTTGTTATCTGATTTGAACCAAAATACGAGTAACTTTCTACTAGCAATAATAATAATATGATAATGATAAAAAGGGTAACTTTGATAATAATTTAGTAATATCAATAATAATAGGACTAATAATAATAATAATAATAGTAATAATAATAACGAGAACAATAATAATAACAATAATAATAATAATTTTCTTCCCTTTGTAGTCACAGTAATTCATCTGCAAGATTGTATCCTTTGGTCAGTGTCAGACGCAGGTTTCTTCTTTGTGTGTGTGATCTATGGTAGTGTCGTGTACAGTACGTGTGTGTGATGTATAGCTGCCTCGTGTGTGTGTGCGTGAGGTGAGGATGAGAAGTGAGCGGTGTCACCCCCTGTGCCTCCTGAGGGTCGGGCACACACGCACAGTGCACACACTACACTCTCAGAAAGGGGGGTATATTAAGGGTAGAATTGTTACATCGCACCATCACTACCCTTTTTAAACCCTATGTCCAGGCTGGAGGGTAGATGCTGCCGATTATACCCTTCATCTACTCTTTATCTACCCTTTTTAGACGAGAGGGTTGCAAAAGGGTATATTTGCGTCGATCCGAAAGGGTGTATTTGTAAGGGTAGAAAAAGGGTAGCAGTATTTCATCACTACAAACACCCTTTCTCTACCCTTTTCCTACCCTTTTTTTCTAAGAGTGTCCAAGGCTTGAGGGAGGGGCGCGGGGCTACAGCGGCACCCTATTATAGCCTACGTGTTGATTGCCGGGCTGGCGTTACCTTGCCCTTCACTAGAGTCCTTTTTATTTTTCTTTTTTCTTTTTTAACGAGGCGAAAATTCCATTCTATCTTAGCCCCTTGAGACCCAGAACGTAATTTCCATTGTAATTTGACTACTCATAAGACGATTTTTAGTGACTATAAGCAATGTTTTAATAGATGTGACCTGTTTAAGTATCTTTTGTCCACTCGTTAATTTGGTATATTCAGTCACTTTTCGTAATTTTATGGCTAACAACAGACGATTTTATATAGCAAAGGAAAGATCTGGGCGTGAAGGGGTTGATGTCTCATGCTTAAGAGTGTAGTTCTATTTTTTTTAACAGGCTAAAATTAGTCGACAAGGATACTAAACAGGTCATATCTGTCAAACATTGCTTATATTCACTAAAAATCGTCCAATGGTACCCAAATTACAATGGAAATTATGCTCTGGGTCTCAAGGGGTTAAAGACTACTTATAGTTAAGAATGTTAATAGTTTAGATTGTTTATGAACGGTAATTTACAAACGCGACCACTGTGATGGTGTGTGTGGTGGTGATGATGTGTGGTGGTGATGGCAGGGGCGCACCACCCAGGCCAATATTGTGGCGTAAAAGCGGGAAAATAAATGTTTGCGAAATATGAATAATGTCTCAAAACGATGTTAACATTTTGAAGCCGAAAAGACTAGTAAATTTTACAATCAGAAATGTGAGTGCATCGATAGATAGATAAATAGATAGATAGATGGATAGATAGATAGATAGATAGATAGATAGATAGATAGATAGATAGATAGATAGATAGATAGATAGATAGATAGATAGATAGATAGATAGATAGATAGATAGATAGATAGACAGACAGACAGACAGACAGACAGACAGACAGACAGACAGACAGACAGACAGACAGACAGACAGACAGACAGACAGACAGACAGACAAAAAGACAGACAGACAGACAGACAGACAGACAGACAGACAGACAGACAGACAGACAGACAGACAGACAGACAGACAGACAGAAGACAGACAGAAGACTAGACAGACAGAAGAAGACGACAGACAGAAGAAGAAGACAGAAGAAAAGATAGATAGATAGATAGACAAATAGATACAGACAATTAATGAAAGCAAAATGTTTACTCTTGTTATTGTTGTTGTATTGTTAGTATTGATGTTATATTTAAAAAACGAGCGACAGACAGATAGACAAACAGGTAAAAAATAATTAATGCGTGAGTCCGCCCGGGTTACAAGTCCCGTCATCCCGAGCACAGACAGACAGACAGACATTGTTACCGGACGCATATTCCCGTTTTCTGGAACAGTCTGTCGCGTTTACTCTTGAACACGTCAGGTTAGGTTACGCTAGGTTATTGTTAGGGTAGGTTAGTACACTGCTAAACGGTAACTTTGTGTGGGAATGAATCACAATGAGTGTAGTTTCGAGAAACTCCTATATAGGGTTAGTTTCGGAGCTACAGCCAAGCGTCTTCACTCGGAAACCACATACTCACATAGAGATGGGTAATATGCGGTCCTGAGCGGCATCATTACTTATGCGCAGAGAGTTCCGTCAGGAGGAGGAGGAGGAGGAGGAGAGGAGGAGAGGAGGAGAGGAGGAGAGGAGGAGGAGGAGAGGAGGAGGAGGAGGAGGAGGAGGAGGAGGAGGAGGAGAGGAGGAGGAGGCAGGAGGCAGGATGATAGACGGGACAAGAGGCAGGATGGCGGGAACAGAGGATTAGAAGCGGGTGGGAGGCAAGGCAAGACAGGTAGTTCAGCGCCAGTCAGACATATCAGTCATGGCAGGAATATTGCGGGTCAGGTCAGGTTACCGTCCCTCCCCTCCCCCCTTCCCTTCCCCTTCCCCTCCCTATCCCCTTCCTTTCCTCTCCCCTCCCCTCTTCCCTTCCCTCACCCCCTTCCCCTTCCCTTCCCCTCCTTCCCCTCCCCATCCCCTCCCCTTCCCCTCCCCACTATAACAAAACCCCTGCCAGGCAAACGCAATCTTTCACCTTTAATTTCAAGGCGACAATCAAGGAGATGGTTCACCGCGTGTCTGGCTGTCTGGCGGCTCGTGGGCAGAACAAGAACAAGAAGTAATGAATGCAAACTGTTAGCACGTAGATTTAAAAAGGAAATAGGGAGAAACTGGTTCACAGATAGGGTGGTAAATGATTGGAATGGACTCAGTCGTGGTGATCTTTATTATGAAACGACAGATCTCTCTCTCTCTCTCTCTCCTCTCTCTCTCTCTCTCTCTCTCTCTCTCGTGGGGTAGTCAGTGCGTAGTCAATAGGGAGTCTTAAAAGGAGACTAGACAGTGTTATGGATGGGGATGAAAGGTGAATGTATAGGTAGTATTAAGTAGCAGGAACTACCACGTGTAGGTCTCCCAGCCTCTTATAGCTTCCTTATGTTCTTATGTGTATGTATTAGCCTGCACACTATAGGGAAGGCTTCGGTGGCGGGGTTGAAGTGAAGCCCCGAACACTGCTTCACGACGCTCCGGGACACCTCGTTAAGGCCTTCATACCCTGTCCGCCGCTCCCCCAGCCTCACAACCTCAGTGTATCCTTGGCTCTCGTGGTGACGCCTTATTACTCCTCCCTTTCTCAGCATATTACTACTATTATCACCGCTTTATCTCTTCATCCTTCTCATTCTATCAACAAAACCATTCATTCATACATACACCTTCTCGTAACACAATATTCCACATTTTTTTATTCAAACCATACATATATATACATACCTACCTAACCCCCATAACAAATCATTCACGCACACCATTATGCATTCTTTACTCATACATTCCTCACCCAATTCACTATTCCCTACACTACATCAACACTTGGGGAGGCTGTAGCGGAGTGGTTAGCGTCTCCAACTGGCGTTCTCGGTGACCCGAGTTCGATCCCCGAAGAAATCCAAAACCTTTCTGCACCGTCGAGTGGCCTAAGAACACCCACATGCCCTGCCCATCAACTCTACCTTCGATTGCGAGTGCATCGGAGGACACAGGGGGGCGGCATGAGCCTCTAATCACACTAACCTTACCCCACACAGTGCCCCCCACACCCTCGCGTCACGTCATACATATAGAAGTAACAGTACAGACTTAACAACTTTTTTTTAACAATCTTCCTGTTGTTTGCTTGCTTGATGGCTATCTATTTGTGGAGTGTTGCAGTAACGTGTGGAGTGGATAGGAGGCAGCGTGGGTGGAGGAGGGTGAGAGGTGGATGTGGAGTGATGTGGAATGATCTGTGGGAGTGGATAGGGGGGCAGAGTGGGTGGAGGAGGGGGAGAGGTGGATGTGGAGTGATGTGTGGGAGTGGATAAGAGACAGCGTGGGTGGAGGAGGGTGAGAGGTGGATGTAGAGTGATGTGTGGGAGTGGATAAGAGACAGCGTGGGTGGAGGAGGGTGAGAGGTGGATGTAGAGTGATGTGTGGGAGTGGATAGGGGGGCAGAGTGGGTGTGGAGGAGGGGGAGAGGTGGATATGGATTGGAGTGGAGTATGTTAGGATGATCAGTGTGGAGAGAACTACAAAGTGGATCATCTAGATTAGAAAAAAATGGTAAATTAGTACTTTCGGTCAATTTATAGTTTCACCCAACCAACGATTTTCTGATGCGCCTTATGTTTTTCTGGTGTGTTTTTATGTGTTTTGAATGAATCTGCTAACCGTTTCTGTCGCAATTTTTTTTTTTTTTTTTTTTTTTTTTTTTGCACAAATGACAAAAAAAAGAAGAAAAAAGAACCTATACCTAACCTTACCTATACCTAACCTAACCTAACCTAACCTAACCTAACCTAACCTAACCTAACCTTACCTATACCTAACCTAACCATACCTAACCTAACCTAACCTAACCTATACCTAACCTAACCTAACCTAACCTATACCTAACCTAACCTAAACCTAACCTTACCCATACCTAACCTAACCTAACCTAACCTAACCTAACCCATACCTGACCTAACCTAACCTAACCTAACCTATACCTAACCTAACCTTTACCTAAAAATATTAAAAAAAAAAAATAACTGCGACAGAAACGGTTAGCAGATTCATTCCAAACACATCAAAACACACCAGAAAACATAAGGCGCATCCAAAAATCGTTGGTTGGGTGAAACTATAAATTATCCGTACTTTCAACCAGGAATTGAGGACGAGGTTAAAAGTACTCTGTAGTTAAGCGGTTTCAACCAATACTTCCCATTGACTGATATTCTTCTGATATAATTAGGGGGGGTGCGTCCCTTCAGACCCCCCTTGTTTTATGTGAGTGGTTAAAGGGATTCTTAGGGGAGAGAGAGAGAGAGAGAGAGAGAGAGAGAGAGAGAGAGAGAGAGAGAGAGAGAGAGAGAGAGAGAGAGAGAGAGAGAGAGAGAGAGAGAGAGACGCGTGGGTGGTTTTATCTCATTTTCTATTCCTTCTATCCAAATCTCTTTCATCATTTTTTTCTCCTTGCATTACATTCATTCCCTTCACGTTTTGCCTCTCATTCCCTTCTTTCATCACTCCTCAGTCTCTTCTCCCTTCCTTCCCTTCCGTGCTCCTTCCCTTCCCTGCCTTGCATCACGTCTGCCTGGTCGGGTCAGGTGACACATACACACACACACACACACACACAAACAAACACACCACACACACACACACACACACACACACACACACACACACACACACACACACACACACACACACACACACATACACACATACACACACACACACACCTGCAACCTGTAACTACCTCAGCTTTAGCACGGCCTTTCTCATTACCCAGGTGAGTGTGAGGCAGGCAGGGAAGGGAGGGAGGCAGGCAGGCATAGAGGCAGGAAAGGGAGGGAGGGAGGGAGGCAAGCAGGGAGAAGGGAGGGAGGCAAGGAGGGAGGCAAGCAGGGAGAAGTGAGGCAGGCAGGGAGAGAGGGAGGCAGGCAGGGAGAGAGGGAGGCAGGCAGGGAGAGAGGGAGGCAGGCAGGGAGAGAGGGAGGCAGGTAGGGAGGCAGGCAGGGAGAGAGGGAGGCAGGTAGGGAGGCAGGCAGGGGGAGAGGGAGGCAGGTAGGGAGGCAGGCAGGGAGAGAGGGAGGCAGGTAGGGAGAAGTGAGGCAGGCAGGGAGAGAGAGAGGGAGGCAGGCAGGGAGAGAGGGAGGCAGGCAGGGAGAAGGGAGGCAGGTAGGGAGGCAGGCAGGAAGGGAGGCTGGGAGAAGAGAGGGAGGGAAGCAGGGAGGTAGGCAAGCAGGGAGGGAGGTAGGCAAGCAGGGAGGCTGTGAAAAGGGAGAAAGGAAAGGCAGGAAAGCAAAGAGAGAGAGAGAGAGAGGATAAGGATAAGGATACATACATTTTACAAGGGTCATTTAGCATATTTTGACAACACTTCAGTGCCTGTATAACTCAAACATCTTAGTGACAGCCGAGGATATGTTTGGTAGTTAAGGTACCTAGTTAGTAAGTAGTTTGTAAGGTAGTTAAGGAACATTGTAGAGCCGTGTATAATGCTCTTATGGTGGTATGAATAAGATATGAATAATTAGATGTTGTCATAGAAATAAATGCGAATGAAAATCGTGCAGAATATGACGTCTATGCATTGAAGATAGAGACAAAATACGAAATAGTGTTTGTTTTTCTGTAATGTTCGAATATGTTGGACTTTTGAAGGTTGTGGTTGTAGTAAAAGACCTCGAGGTGTATCAGAGCTATTTTTTTAAATTATATTTTACATTGGAGCCTATAGCGCCTGTAGGCTATTGTTTTATTATTAGTAGTGTATAATTAGTGGTGTTTTATAGGGGGAAGGAGGCACCTGTGTATGGTCCTAGGTTGGTGTGATATGGGAATGGAGAGAGAGAGAGAGAGAGAGAGGAGAGAGAGAGAGAGAGAAGAGAGGAGAGAAGGAGAGAGAGAGAGAGAGAGAGAGAGAGAGAGAGAGAGAGAGAGAGAGGAGAGAGAAGAGAGGAGAGGGGAGAGAGAGGAGAGAGAGAGGAGAGAGAGAATGGGGGAGGTTGGTATGAATATGGGAATGGGAGAGAGAGAGAGAGAGAGAGAGATTTTTTTTTTTATTTAAATTATTACGCTCAAAGAGCGACAGGCGAGTAATGAAATTTGCCAAATGTATAATTAATTAATTCGGGACCACAAGGGCACACCGTATACATACAGAGATGCTGGACATCAAATTATTAGTCATTCGTGGTCTCGCAGGGCACGCAGTTGTATGGCAAGGAAAGATTAGCACCCACCAAGTGGTGGGGACGTACTAATTCGACATCCAAATACTATCCGTTAGGAGGAAGTCGCACACAGCCGAGTAAGGGCTGTCCCGAGGCAGCAGTCCCTGACAGAGGGACAATCGAGGCAGAGAAGAGAGAGAAGAAGAGACAGAGAGAGAGAGAGAGGAGAGAGAGAGAGAGAGAGGAGAGAGAGAGAGAGAGGAGAAGAGAGGAGGAGAGAGAGAGAGAAGGGACGAAGAGAGGGGGAGAGAGAGAGGAGGGGAAAAGAGAGGAGAGAGAGAGAAAAGAGAGAGAGAGAGAAGAGGGGAAGGGGGAGAGAGGAGGAGAGAGAGAGAGAGGAGAGAGAGAGAAAAGAGAGAGGGGAGAGAGAGAGAGGGGAGAGAGAGAGAAAAGAGAGGGGGGAGAGAGAGAGAGAGAGGGAGAAGGAAGAGAGAGAAAAGAGAGAGAGAGAGAGAGAGAGGGGAGAGAGAGAGAGAGGGGAGAGAGGGGAGGATGTGTTTATGATAGGGCAGTAGAGAGGTAGGCAGTGAAGGGGGATGGTGGTAGTGGAGGCGTGACAGGGCGCAAATACCAGGGGCGCTCGGTTTACTCTTCATAATCAACAAAACAGCAAATGTCAGGAGGCCACGTTTACGGTGAACGAGGAAAAAAGGGGGGGGGTTTTTGGGGG
>JACEEZ010017531.1:175000-177661 GCA_016584305.1 Chionoecetes opilio | reverse complement strand
TTGGAGAAAGGCCCCCGGCGGCCTCTCCCCCGCCCCCCCCACAAAAATTTGCTGCCCAAAAAAAAAAACGGGTTTCTTTTTTTTTAAATTTTTTTTTTTTTTTTCCCCCCCCTTTCCCCCCCCCCAAATAAAAAAATCTTTAAATCACCCTTATTTAAGGTGACACACTGCTACATTGATTTAATAATGACAAGTAATAACATCTCACCATAATCCTAATTGTGTAATAACGATAAAAAAAGACGTTTACCTCCCCAAAAACCTACGTGGCGGAGGAGCTGCGGATCCACCCGCCCCACTCAACAGTTTTGAGTAAAAACCCGCAGTTATCCGCCTCACCTGTGCTTCCTGGAGACGTCAGCTCCCACGTCTGTGATAGCACCATTGGATATCACCGGGGATCATAGGTTTCCCTCAAGGGTTTCCGCTCCCCTACTAAATTTACCAAGACATCTACCTCCCTTGGTGAATTGGTGTTGATTCCACCTCACGGGCTTCATCCTGCTGCTGCTGCTGCTGCCGAAGGGCGCGCCGACGTAATGAGTCCCTTGCTTGTATTTCATCTCTTTCCCCATATATATGAAAAATATTCATCCAAATGCAATCATATTCTACATTCACCTTTAAAAAAAAGTATTTCATGGAAACCCAAGCAATAATAACATGCCTGGAGACTTCCGACTCTGCAAATACTGGTCTTAGCATCGTTGGCCATGTGCCGTTAACGACAAAATCGACGAATTTTCCCCTGTGGGTTCCGTCGTTTGCAAACCCCAAAAAAAAGGTTTTTAAAGTTTTTTGTGGCTTCGGGCCCGGGGCGAAAATGAGTGACGGGGCAACTAACCCCCGCCTACGGGGCAAATACACAGAGGGGTTTTCTATATGGGGGGTTCAGACCTGTCTGTCGGAACTTCAGATCCTTGAGCTCCCTCAAAATATCTTCGACCCGGGCTGGATCTCCTCGAAACCCTTTTCCCTGGAGAAAGGTCTCAAAAAAACCCCCGGGGAGAGAAAAATTTCGGAGAAAAAAATTATCACCATATTCTACTGGCCCACCCTAATATATATTTTTAAAAATTAAATATATTTTTAAAATAATTATATATAATATTTATATTTTAAATTATATATACATAATATATATATATATATGTATATATAAAATTATGTATATAATATGTATTATATATATATATATATGTTATAATAGTTTTTTTGTTATATATATAATATATATATATTATAATATATATATATATATATTTTTAAAATATATAATTATATAATAATATATTTTTATAATATATATTATATATAATAAATTATTTATTAAAATTTATAATATATATATATTATATATAAATATATTAAATATTTTATTATTATATAAAATATATATAAATTTTATATATAATAATATATATTATATATATATTATAAAAATTTATATATATATATATGAGGATGTTCGGGGCGGAAAAAAAACCCTTTTAATTTCTTCGGGGTTTTTTATGTTGTGAAACGTTTTGCCAAGTCCTTGGCATCATCAGATAAATGGTATTATTTCCTTAAAATAAAAAAAACTGCTAAAAGAAAACATCTAAAAAAATTTAAATAATAAAACAACCCTCATCTTCTATAAAATTAAGTGAAGTGTGTTGTCTGTCTTCTGTCTGTGTGTGGTGGGGTATGGTTCCGCCCCCCGGGGCGCAAACACCTCATAGGGCTCATTTTTGGAATCGGTTTGACCAGGGGAAGGTCTAAGCCACTTTAGGGAATGCCCGTCACTTTTTTTTTTTTTTTTTTTTTAGCAGCCTTTACGAGTTTTGTAAAACAAAGTGGGTTTGGGGAAATTGAGGAAGCCTTGATTAGGTGATGGGAAAGGGTGATGAAGGTTGGGGTGAGGGGGTAAGGGGTGGGGGTTTGATGGGTAGTAAAGGTGGGGGGTGATGGTGATGGTGAGGAATGGTGTTGGTTGGGTAATGGGTGAGTAAAGGGGTGTGTGGTGAGGGGAAATGGGTGAGTGAATGGTGGGGGGTGAGGGGTAATGGGTGAGTAAATGGGGGGGGGTGAGGGTAGTGAATGGGTGGGGTGAATACAAATTTTCTACATCCATGATTTCAGGAAATTTTAAAGGGGCTATCGGGAGAGTCCATGTTTGGGGGGGCCAAGGCCCCCAAACACAGGTTGGGCCCACCAAAAGCCCTCCGAGGGCTAGCCAAAAATTTCCCCCCGGAGGGGGGCTTTGGGCTAGTTTCTATAAAAATAAAAACATGATTTAAAAATTTTAAAAAACCTTTAAGTAGTGTATGCGTCTGGTTTGGGAAGACTGAAACAATGAATTTACAGGGAGCATTTCGATTCCCATGAGGGGATGGAACGAGAGTCGGACGATCGAACAGTGTGAAACATTTTTAATAATGTAATTTCATAGGTACTTGATTATTAAAAATCAGAGACAAGTGCTTGATGTGTTTTTGGGTTCTAAAATTTTGTATCACTAGGAAGTTTTTCCTTTTTAAAATTCTAAAAAACATCAAAAAGATGGGTTCAAAAACATGGGGGGTGTGAACGTATTGCGATTGAAAGGGGAAGAAAAAGCTCGCCAGTAAACAAAACACCTTTAATTTTTGCGAACCTAGGGTTGATTTCTCAACGCCC
>JACEEZ010017531.1:165000-170000 GCA_016584305.1 Chionoecetes opilio | reverse complement strand
CTGCCCGTCAGTTTTTTTACCTCGCCTGTCAAATTAATTTTACATTCTTTGGGATTTTTTCATTTTTAAGATGTTTTGGAAACTTTAATTTCCCACACACAAAAGCAAACCCCTTACTGTTATCCACGTGTCTCTACTATATTATTTATCCATTTTGACTATTACTTTTTTACATCGGGGGGGCGGTGGCCGAGCGGGGACGTTTGGAGTGCTGACTCAAAGTCCCCAGTTCGAATCCTGCCGGGGAAACTCTTTCAAAGCCTGGTAGGGGAGCGAAGGCCAGTTCACGTCCCCCCAAGGGGCAACTGTCAAATCCCCGTCGAGTGACTGAAGAAACCCCCATGCTGTTTTAAACTGTTCCCCCCTCTGCGTGTGCAACGAAGAAACTCCAGGGGCAGCGTGAGCCTAAATTTTAAGTAACTCAGAGAAACGGGATCTTTACCTAAGACCCAGGGTCCTATAAGAATCCAGCCTGCGCCACCACGGGCTTTCACCAGCATCATCAAGACCTCTCTTAAGCTACAGGGGCTATAGGCTCCAATAAAAAAAAAAAAAAAAAAAGATTTACTAGGGGACTTTCACCACAAAATTTCCCACACTGATACACCCACACGATTGTATCAGGCGAGGGCTTTCAATTTTTTTTCCTTTTATTTCACAGTCCATTACAACATTCTTTTCTGACCAGAATATTCCATAGGGACATAAAATTGTTATCTATCACACAGCGCAGCTCTACAGTCGGAGAGCCTTCGTCATTCCTGCCATTCAGGGGTTTTTACGATTACCTGACAATTTTAAAATTTCGATTTCATTACTTGAAATGATATGTTTTTTCAATTTGTCCGTCATTTTCACAGCTACTTTTTCTGAAGTTGACTTTTCTAGCTACCATCTCAGTACACGTACACTTGAACACTTAAAACTTGAATTATTACCAGTGATTTCTACCTTTTGGATTTCCCCACGCTAGTACTGACACATTTTTTATAATTTTTTTCTCGGCCCCTGTCATTTTCTTTGATGTTGAACATCAGTATCCATTGTTTTCCAAATTTTTTGTGTATTTAGCTCAGATTTTACTCACTTTTAGCGTAAGAATTAAGCTTTGGGGAATTTTTGGTTTATATTTATATATATTTACCTTTAGTTAGGTTTTACCATTTTTTATTCCCCAGCTTTTCTTATGTCCTAATTTGAGGACAAAATTTTATGCGGCCCCAGTGATGTCAGTCGTTTTCACTTCTAACTATATCTAAAATTCATAACTATTACTAAGAATTACATCTATTTCAAAAAAGTGTCACCGTATTAGCTTTCATACAGGATATTTTCCTAACTTAACATCAAAAAATCAGTATATTTTTTAAAACTCTTAAACATATAATTAAAATTTTATTATTGTTTAAAATTTTAAAAAATATTAATTATAACTTATTTTTCCCGCTATGTTCGTCCGTGGGAGCCATGTCAGTTCACTATGATAGCTCGAGCCCAATAGGTCACAGGACAATCCTAGCTATCACAATAAATAGGTTCAACGCCCCTTGTAAAGGAGGCGAGGGGGCGATCGGAAACGGAAAAAAAGACAGAAACCTCAGGCACCACTACAACAACCATCCCACGAGCTCCAGGCACTCCCCGGCTGTGTTCAAGACATTCATTGTATTTTTTCGTAAGCTCCTTAAAGGACTTTTAATATATATTTACAAACCCGGACGTACAATTTAACTCAGCCCAAATAAATCTCTACAAAAATACCCGAATTATTATATGTATATATATATTTTTATAATAATATATATTAATATATATAATGTATATTTTAAATATTTGTAATTAATTTTATATTTTAAATATATATTTAAATCAATTAAATTAATTTTAATAAATTTTAAAAATAAATTTTAAAAATTATATAAAATTTTTTTATTTTTATTTTTTTCTTTTTTTAAAATTAATTTTATATAAATTTTAAATATTTTAAAAATTTTAAAAATAAAAAAAAAAAAATAAAAATAAATAATTTATAAAATATATTTTTTAAATTATTTAATATTTAATTAAGTTTAATATTTATATATTAAATACTTTAAAAATTTTAATTACAAATTTTTATTTTAATATAAAATTATTATATTATATATATATTTTATATATACTATATATTACATATATATATTGGGTATATTTGTAGAGATTTTTTGGGGCTGATTTAAAATTGTACGTCCGGTTTTTCATATATATTTAAAGTCCATTAAAGGGCGTTACGTTTAAAACTGTACTGAATGTCTTAAACACAGCCGGGTGCCGGGGGCTCGGGGATATTTTTGTTGTAGCGGGGTGTGTCCTGAGGCTTTCTGTCTTCTTTTCCCGTCTTCCATCGCTCCTCGCCTCCTTTTCCCAGGGTCGTTGCCCTATCTTATTGCTGATAGCTAGGCATTTGTCCTGTGACCTATTTGGGCTCGAGCTATCATAGTGCAAGCTTCATGCTCCCCGGACGAACATAGCAGGAAGATAACGTAAAATTAAAATTTTAATTATATAACAAAATATATATATAATTATATTTTTTAAGATGTTTTTAAAAATATACTGATTCTTTTGATGTTAAGTAAGGAAAATACCCTGTATGAAAGCTATAATACGTGTGACCTTGTTTGATAATAGATGTAATTCTTTAGAAAATAGTTTGAAATTTTAATATGTTAAAAGTGAAAACTGACTGACATCCGGGGGGCCGCTATAAAATTTGTCCTCAAATTAGGCACATAAAAATAAGCTGGGGAAAACAATGGTACACAACTAAAGGCTAAATATTATAAAAAAAACTCAAAACTTCCCAAAGTTTAAATTCTTATCGCAAAAAGTGAGAAAATCTGAGCAAAATACACAAAAAAATTTGGGAAAAAAAAGGGACTACTGATGTTCAACTCAAAAAAAATGACAGGGCCGAAAAAATTATATAAATGTGCAGTATAGCGGGGGGGAAACCCACAATGTGTAAAATCACTGTAAAATTTTTAAATTTTAAAGTTTTTCAAGTGTACGTGTACTGGTGGTCTTTAAAAGCCAACTGTCACAAAAGTACTGTGAAAATGACGGGGAAAAATTGAGAAACAAATCTTTCAAGTAATGAAATGGGGAATTGTAATTGTCAGGTAATGTTAAAACCCTGAATTGTCAGTAATGACAAAGGGCTCGTCCGCTGTGACTGCTGCTGTGTGCATATATAAAAATTTATGTCCCTACTGTAATTTTTGTGTCAGTAAAAGTTTGAAATGGACTGTAAAATTCGGAAAAATTGACAGCCCTCGCCTGATAAAATTCTGTGTGGGTGTATCTGTGGGAAATTGTGGTGTAATAACCTAGTAAATCTTTTTTATTTTTTTTTTTATTTTGAGCCTATAGCGCCTGTAGGCTTATAAAGGTCTTGATGATGCGGGTTAACTCCCCCTTGGGTGCGCGGGCTGGATTCTTATGTGACCCTGGGGCTTAGGTAAAGACCCCGTTTTCTCGCGTTATCTTCATTTAGGCTCACGCTGTCCCTGGATTTTTTCTTCTTTTGCACACGCGACGGGGGACAGTTTATAACGCGCGGTTTCTTCTCACTCGACGTGGATTTGACAGTTCTCCTTGGGGGGACGTGAACTAGGACCTTCGCTCCCCTACCAGCTCTTAAAAAAGCTTCCCCCGCAGGTTTCAAACTCGGGACTTTGACTAGCATCCAAGACGCAAACCGCTCGGCCACCGCTCCCCGTTTAAAAAAGTAATAGTAAAAAAGGGATAAATATATGGGTAAGCATCGCTGGATCACATAATGTGGTTGCTTTGTTGTGGGAAATCTAAGTTTGCCAAATCATTCATAATGAAAATAATCAAAGTTAATGTAAAAAATTAAATTTGACTCGGCGAGCGTAAAAACTGATGCAGAGAAATTGAATGAATTTGTTTTCGTCATTGGCGAAAAATTTTATGAGAGATAGTTCGTGATCAATTAATTTTTTCAAATCTGCTTAAGACAAGTAGTCTTCATACTTCTCTGCAAGTTTGAATTTTTTTTAGTAAGAATGTTAAATGGTTAGTTAGTTGTACATGGTATCATGTGAGCTCTTGTGTGTAATAGTTCTGGAGTAACTGCTTGTCATGCTATATCCCTGTTTAATAGTTAGTAAGTACAAAACCTATCATTCAAGTATGATCGTGTAAAAAAGGAAAAAGAAAGAAAACATTCCTTTGATGAAATTCCCATTACGCATTTAATACGTGGGAAATGCAGTAAAGTAAAAATTGTAACGTTGCAAAAATAACAGGGGCTCGAAATTTTTTTTTACTTCCGAAATCGAAATTCCGAATTCCAACCTCCCCGTCCGAATCGCAATTCCGAAATTTTTTTTTCAGATAGGCCTTTTTGAAATTAAAATTCCCGAAATTCCCGCATTCCTAAAACAAATTTTGAAACCCTAAAATTTAAACAAAAGTCTCTAGCTTTTAAACATCTCTAGACTTTTAAAAACATCTACGATTAAAACAAAAAATGTCTCTAGACCTTTATTAGTTTAATACTTCGTTTTCCTATTCTTTTCTGTCTATACTTGTTACTTGCCCTTCAATTAAGTTTTTTTGTCTCTTTTAGTGTTTTTCTTTACTTTTACACTTCCAGCCCCACTGGCTAGAAATCACAAATCTAAGTAACTTAATCTTCCCCTTCCTCCTCCCCCTCCCCTCCCACTTCTTCGGGTTCAGCTGGGGAAATTTGGAAACAATCACCCCCGGCCACGACCGTTCTAAACCCCAATTCCGCTGCACTGCTGAGTGACTGGCTACCTACACCTGGCGGGTTGGCACGGGCATTGTCGCCTCCACAATATTTGGGGGGAACTTATTTCACGCGGGCACTTTTTCCCCTTTGAAGGGGGTGCCTCCAATTATTGCGATTTCGTTTTTAAATTTTTTTTTCGGTTGCAACCCCCAATTTCTGCATTTTTTTCAGGGATCCG
>JACEEZ010017531.1:155000-160000 GCA_016584305.1 Chionoecetes opilio | reverse complement strand
ACCCATTCACTCACCCATTACCCATCACCACACACCTATTCCCTCACCCATAAACCCATCACCCCCCACCCATTCACTCCCCCATCACCCCACACCCATTACCCATCACCCCACCCATTCACTCACCATTACCCATCCCCCTACATCAAGGCTTCCTCAATTCTCGCAACCCACTTTTGTTTTCAAAATTTCTCGCTAATAGGCTGCTAAAAAAAAAAGAAAAAAAAAAGTGATCGGATCATCTCATAAGTGGGCTTATGACCTTCCCCTGGTCAACCTGATTCCAAAAATGAGCATATAGGTGTTTGCGCCACGGGGGGGGGAAACCTAACCCCACACACACACAGACAGACAGACAGACAGACACACTTTCACTTATATTATTATAGAAGATGTAGGATTGTTTTATTATTTTAACTTTTAGATGTTTACTTTTAGCAGTTTTAGTATTTTAAGGAATATAATACCATTTTAGTCTGATGATGCCAAGTGACTTGGCGAAACGTTGCACACACATAAAGAACCCCGAAAAAATTAAAGAGGGTTTTTGCCGCCCTGAACATCCTCATATATATAATATATTAATTTTATATATATATATATATATATATATTATATCTATATATATATATATATATATTATATATATTTTATTATATATTATATATATATATATATATATTATTTTATATATATATATATATATATACATATATATATATATTATATATATATAAAATTATATATATAATATATATATATAATATTTTATATTATATAATATATATATATAATTTTATATATATATATATTATATATATATATATATATATTTTAAACTATAATAACTATATATATACATATATATATATATATATATTACATATATATATACAAAATATATATATACATATATTTTATATATATATATATATAATATATATATATATTATATAAAATATATATATATATAATATATGTATATATATAAAATTTTATATATATATATAATTAGGTGGTCCAGGTAGAATTGGTGTATAATTTTTTTCTCCGAATTTCTCTGCTCCCCGGGTTTTATTTGAGACCTTTCTCCAGAAAGTGTTTCGAGCGGAAAATCTCAGCCGGATCAAAGAATATTTAGAGGTAGCTCAAGGAGTCTGAAGTTCGACACCCTGACAGCGTCTGAACCCCCCATACTAGAAGAACCCCTCTGTGTATTAGCCGCCATGTAGGCGGGGGTCTCATGCTTGCCATCACTCATTGTCGCCCAGGGCCAGAACCCACAAACACTTAAAGCCCTTTTTTTTGGTCGTTAGTCCACGACGGAACCCACAGCGGGGAAAAATTCGTCGTTTTCGTCGTTAACGTGCACACTGGCCAACGACTGCTCAAGACCAGTATTAGCAGAGGTCGGAAGTCTCCGGGCATGCTCATTATTGCTTGGTATGCTATGAAATATTTTTTTTAATAGGTGAATGTGACATATGATTGCATTTGGATGAATATTATTCATATAATATGAGTAAGAGATGAAATACAAGCAAGGGACTCATCTACGTCTGGCAGCGCGGCCTTCGGGAGCAGCAGCAGCAGCAGGATGAAGCCCGTGAGGTGGATATCAACACCAAATTCACCAAGGGAGGTAGATGTCTTTGGTAATATTTAGTAGGGAGCGAGAACCCCTTTAGGAATCCTATGATCCCTGGTGATATCCAATGGGGCTATCACAGACGTGGGAGCTGACTGTCTTCTTCAGGAAGGCACAGGTGAGGCGGATAACTGCGGGTTTTTACTCAAAAAATGTTTAGTGTGGGGGCTGGGTCCGCCAGCTCCTCCGCCACTGTAGGTTTGGGCAGGCTTAAACGTCTTATTACTCGTTATTACACAACTTAGTGATTATTGGTGAGATGTTATATATACTTTTCATTATCTAAATCAATGTAGCACCGTGTGGGCACCTTAAATAAGGGTGATTTAAAGATGTATGATGAGGTGACTTATGACGGGGGAGAGTGACGGAGAGGCCTTGCCGCGGGGGGCCCCTCCATAACACAAATATTCACTATTTTTAACCCACACACACACCTTCTACCACCAAAACACTAGCAACACAGGCTCCTTACTTATACTCTTACTAAACTGATACATTAAAACTCCTTAAAAAGCAAGCATCCGAATAAAACGAGAATTAGTTTGAGATGACGGGGCAAGAAGGCGGGGAAAGGCAGTCTGGCATGCCATTCTTGCCCCCGGGAAAAATGTCTCGCTGACTTTGATTGGTCGAGAAGTTTTAAAAACTGTTTGTCATTGGCTGGTGACTGATGACGCGCTTGATGACCCTCATTAATCGCCTTAGCCAGTCAGCGCCTTCCGACGCGTTAACGACCGAAAAGGGAGGCTTTGTAGCTTTCGTCGTTAGGAAAAGAAGTTCAGAGAGATGGTCGTTGCTGGTGCAACTACCTTTGTTGCTGGGTTCCTGCCCAGTTGTCAGGACGGCTTTCGAGGGGTGGGGAACCGCTTTCGGTGCTCCGCCACCACCCCCATAAGGTACTGGAGCTGGTCCTCCTTGGCGGTGTGCCTTCTATTGTACTCTTTTATCAGGGCTCAGCGAGGTCATTCACCACCGAGATGTTAATGATGCGCTGCTTTGCGGTGGCGTAGCCCTCGCAGTTGCTCCACGCACGAGTATCCTCATCCGCGAAGTCTATCTCAAGTCCTAGCTTCTGGAACAGCCTCCTGGAGCGAGGTGTTGTCAGGGACTCTAGCGTCGGAAGATTCCCCTTCCCGACCTTGATCCGCTTCGGGATGTCGTCATCATCGTTGTCCTCCTCTTCCCTTATGGCTTGAACCATTGCCCTCCTTGTCTCAGGTGGAACCTCCTCGTCGAAGAAGGGTAAGCACACCAGCTCCTCCGATAGGTACCACAGGTGGTTCTCTAGCTTTGGCCGAAGACACTTTCGCGATCTGGGGGTCGGGGTATGTCCGCAGCTTCTGCAGAAGATTCAGGTCAGTCCTAGGAGCAGCAGCAGCGAGTGAAGTGGTAAGCCATGGTTTCATGTACACCATGCCGGCGAAAAGGGCGACATCCGTGGCGCATTTCTCCTCCCACTTTGTCAGGTCGTGGACTTGGTCCCGAAACATCAAAATCTTCAAGCTGTACAGGGTCTTGGCCATCCATCGGACCTGGTGCATCGCCCCAGGACGCTTGAAGGAAAATCCGGGGACAGACCCTCCCAGGTAAATGATTCCCAGCTCCAGGAACTCTCGGTAGTCATCCTTTCACGACTTGGTAACAGTTCGGAACAGGCGAAGTCCATGAGTGCCTCCCTTTCCTCCTCGATGAACGGGCGAGTCTCGTCCGAGTCCCATCCTGTTTGGAACTCCTTCTTGTCGAGGAGGTTCCACTGCCTTTGAAAGCGGCATGATTCCCCAGTCTTCTTGAATCCTTCCCTGAGGTCGGCCCACTTCTCATCATGATATCGCTCACGGTAACGCTTCATATAGGATCGGCTCATGTTCAACTCCACGGGATCTTGGCCTAAGCTCTTGACCACCTCTGTCAGAACGTAGGGAGCCATCCTTTCGCTCATCTTGGTACGGTCTAGGGCCGCTGTAAGTCCAGGGGTCCACACGTTATGCACCTGAGTCCGTTTCCTCTTTGGGGGACTCGCATCACCCCCAACTGCTCCCTCCTCCTCCACCACGCACCCCTCAGATTCAGAGGAGACAGATGAAGATGACGCCAACTCCACCTGGCTGCACCTGGCATGAAGCTTCCTGTTCCATCCGCGTCCTCTCATTTGCCTTGCATTTGCCTCCTTCTTCTTCTCGGCCGTTTCCTCCTTCCGCACCAGCACAAGGTCCACCGACCCCAATGACCCCCTCCGCCCGAGCTACCGTGGGCGCGGAGGGTGTTTCGGTCCTCTGGGTTCTTGATGAGTTTCAAGGCGTCTGCGTGAGCCACATCAAACAGGTTGCCCATGTCCGTCTTGAACCTCTCCTCGTTGGTCATTTGCGTCTCTGTCTTCCATCCCTGATTCTTCTTCAGGACTTTCCAGCGGTTATGAAGGGCCTGGACCCTAGCCAGTATCTTGTCCTGTCGTTGTGTAGGGATCCTCGCCTTGTCTCAGGACACAAGGACCCCCTCCATCCACAACCTTGGCGCTTTCAGCCCTCTCCTTTTTTCGGTTGAGGTGGTTGTGGAGGAAAACGCTGAGCACTTGGCTGGAGGAGGGGAGTTTGGTCCCCCGGATGGCGTCCTTCGAGCCAAGTAGATAAAAGCCACGGTTTTTCTACATCTGTGGAGGAGAAAGAGAATGCTCGACGGCAAGACTCTGCTCTCTTCAACATCCCAGAACCAAGGCATATGGTATGACACTGAAACAAACTAGCAGAAACTTCAGACACATTGATTGATTGATTTAATGCCTAAAAAGGTGAATGTGCCAGTATTTATATAAACGAGAGAGAGAGAGAGAGAGAGGAGAGAAGAGAGAGAGAGAGAGAGAGAGAGAGAGAGAGAGAGAGAGAGAGAGAGAGAGAGAGAGAGAGAGAGAGAGAGAGAGAGAGAGAGAGAGAGAGAGAGAGATTTAGTCATTTATTTTTATATTCCCCAGTGTGGTAATAACAAAATATTGAGTCATGGCAAGACCACAACAGCTGTTTATGCAGTGCATTCAAAATATCATTGTGGTGGCGGCTGTCATGAAGTTAGTCGTGGTGATATTGCTGGCCAGTTATATCCATGGAGCAGATTTCAACTCACTTCTCCCAAGTGAGTGATATGCTGGATGTTATTATGATTAACAAGTGTTTTTCAAATATATTCTTCATATTATGTGAGATTTGTTAAGCTATTTTTTTGGGTGGGGTTTTATCGTAGTACATTGTATTTTCTTCATAAGAAAGTGCAGAATCCTGGACGATCAAAGCAGTGGAATCTATGAGTAACCATTTACCGTGTGCACACGTAATGTTGCTGTTGACTGACGGAAAAGAGG
>JACEEZ010017531.1:17500-147500 GCA_016584305.1 Chionoecetes opilio | reverse complement strand
ACCCTTTCTTAAAAAAGGGCGATGTTAGGGGCCAAATGAGGGAAACCCTCCCAAGCCCTTTTTTAACCCTTATCTGTGTTTTTTTAAACATTTAAGGGGGGCCCAACCCAGTAAGAATACTTACAACTGTTGGTAAACACGGGTGAGGTTGATTCCCCTCAAAAAGTGCAAGGGTTTTGAGGGGGTTGCGTATCCCGTCCTACCCAGACACTTCAGAGGTGGGTTAAATAAAATTTCGAGGGGTTTTTTTTAAAAAGGGCTTTTTAATCAGTAAGTCCCAGAACAAAATTACAAGTTTATATACCTATTTTACACTGTGAGATTTTCAATAATAATGTCACGGGTTTTTTTAACAAGGAATAAAAACTAATGTCAAAATAGACGGGGGCCCTTGAAAAATTAATGTCGTGCCCAAGGGTTTCCTCACCCCACCCAGGTGTGTGAGTACACCCAGACTCTCAAGGATTCTGCTATCGGAGGGGTTAAGGGTCGGGGCCCTCCTGTCTTTCCCCCCGCCCCCCTCCCCCCCCTCCGGCTAGTTTGGCGCATAAGGAAAGGGGGCCCGGGAAACTAAATTTTCCCGGGTGTCCGAGGTGGCGGGTTTGTTTGCCCGGGTTTTTTTTTCCCAAAAACCGGGCTTTTCCATTTCAAAATTAAAAGGGGATGGCGTGGCAAACCCGGGTTTCCCGCAAAAATGTAAATAAAAAAGGGGGGGCAGTAACTCGGGCCGCCGACGGGCCCCGCCGATCCCAAAAAAACCCCAGACACTCAGACATTTCAGCATCCTTTATTAGTAATCGATTAACACATACATATAATATAACCTGTCCCCCTAAATAAAGGGCCTCGAAAACATCCTTCAGAACAAATTCCAAAAGGGGGTGGCGGCCCTGCCAAACCCCAAACCCGGGGCTTTTTCCGTGCAAAGTTCAAAAACCTGTACAAAGCTCCTTTAACCCCCCGTTGGGTTGGGGCCCCCTGTCGTGTCGAATGCCATTCCAATGATTTGCCCTCCCAAACTGCTTTCCCGCCCCCCACTTCAAGACGGTTTCCGCCACTTTTTCCTGTCCCCCCTCTGCAGACACGGGAAAACCCCCAAAATTTTTTCCCCCCGTATCCTCCCTGGACACCCCAAGACCGGCCACTCTCCCCCTCCAATGCCCCTTTTTCCCTCCCCCTAGACCCGGGTTAAAAACTTGTCGCCCAATGAAAGGAAAAAAGGGACTTCAGGCTTGAGGAGAAAGACATTGGGAATCTCTTCGGGGGGGGTTTTTGACTCTGGCCCCTTTTATCGACGAACGGACACATGGAATGTTTTGTGTCGTGGCCCAGGGCTCATTGCCGAGCGCTTAGAAAGGTGTCGCAGCACGGATGGGCGATTGTTGCGCTCCCCAAACAAGGGGCCCTCCTTGGTGAGGGTTATTCTCCTTTGGAGGGCGAAAGGCGTGGACCCGTTAGCGGTTTTTCGGAGCTTTGGAAGGGCGTCGTCCTCGGTTTTTTCGTTGGGGCGATGAGGATGTAGTAGAAGACTCCAAACCAAAGTCACGACAAAGTTGGGGGACGAAGCAGCCCGTCCCTTTTTTCTTCATTTTTCCTCCATCCTTTGCTCTTAAGTCGCTTCTCCTCATCGGGTCCTTCGCTTCTCGTCCACGCAGCCCCCGAGCCCTCCACCCCCTCTGAGCCCCCCAAAAACCCCCATGCCCTTTCCCCGGGGACTTCGCTTCCCTTGCCTTGGAATGCGCGATGGGCGAAATGTCTTTTAGGCTGTCCCCTGAAGATGTATCCCCCTTCATTTCTTCCGTCTCTGTTTTTCCCGGGGGCCTTGGGTTTTTTGGGCCCAAAGGCCCCCGTACTCCTTTGTACGTTTTTAGGATCTTCTTCTTCACCCAAACACATCTGACGTCGGGGAAAGTTTCCCTTTCCCCGTCGCCACACTTCCAAAACCCTTTTCAGCGGAGAAAACTGCTTCAGGCAAAAAAAAACCCCTTCTGGTCTTTTTTGGTGGAAAAAAAACCCCGGATAACCCCCGGCCTCTCGACCAAAAAACGATTTCCCGGGGAAAAGACGATTTTGGGGACTTCTTTTCCCTTGAAAACTACGTTTTCCCTAAATCGTCTTTCACCTTCCCCCCCATCACGTTAGACCCTGGGAAAACAAAAGAGACCAGAATACATTTTTTTTTTTTCTCGATAAAAAACTACATAGGCATTAGCTACATTTTTTTTTTATAGTGATGGAAATACAAGGATACCCGGGGGCACCACTTAAACCCACTAAGTTCACACATTTAAAATAGTTGTTATAGATGTGTGGAAAAAAAAAACCGACACCCCCACGCAAAAACCAAACAAACACAGAAAACTTCCTCACTTTTCTGACACCGACAGAAAAAATGAACGAAAAAGGGCCGGAAACCCGTAAAAGAAAAGAAGGAAACTGAAATTTTTTCCTTTTTTGAACCCTTTTCACGACAGGGAACAAAGGGGGAACATGGTTTTTTGGGGTGTGGCCCCTACCGTCGGTTTTTTTTGGGAAAAAACCCCTAATATTTTTTAAAAAAATATATAAAATATATCCCTTTAAAAAAATATAAATATATATATAATATAAAAATATATTTTATATATATTTTATATAAATTTTTATATATATAATACTATATAAAATAATATATATAATATAATTAATATAAAATAATATATTTTATATATTAATATTTTAAAAATATATATATATATATTATATTAAAATTCATTAAAATATAATCTATTATATATATAATATAAATATATATATTATAAATATTTTATATATTATTTTATATTTTATATATATTATATATAAAATAATTTTATATATATATATATTTATTATTTTTATATAACAGAGGAGAGAGAGAGAGATAGGAGAGGGGAGAGAGAAGAGAAAAGAGAGGAAAAGGGAGAGAGAGGAGGAAAGAAGAGAGAGAGGGAGAGAGAAGAGGGGAGAGAGAGAGAGAGAGAGAGAAAAGAAAGAAAAGAGAGAGAGAGAGAAGAAAGAGTATATAAAAGGGGGGAGGGGGAATTTTTTTTCTGAGGCAATCTCGTTTTAAAAAAAATAGCTAGTTCACGTTTTTTTATCTTCTTAAAAAAATTTTCTTTTTTTGTCTTAAGAGTGTCTTATTCTCTTTTGTAATCCCCTTTTATGACTTCGCCGGAGCTTGTAGGGTTTGCTGATCGCGTTTTTGGGGGTTAAGAACCCTTTCTTCAGCCAATGGTAGATGTTTTCCCCTCGGGGTTTGAGGTGAGCAATTAAGATGCGGTGGTGTGTGTGAAATTTCGTCCCCTTTTCCGGAGGCATGGGCCCTTTTGCTGATGGGGGCCCCCTGGGTTGTTGGAAACAAAAAAAAAAAAAATAGTAGAATGGATATTAGAAGCCTCACCTCACCCCCCGGAAGCAATTTTGGGTCCCGAGGCTGCCCGTTAGAAACCCCCCGGGCGGTTTGGGTTGATAACTGTTTGAAAAAAGCATACTGGGTGTGTCCAAAAGGAGGGGCTGCGGGTATCATTATCCGGTTCTGAGCCAAATCACCCAGGGAGAGGAGTTGGCTCACCGCACGGTGGGTGCAGATGACCTCACTTCGCTTAGGGGAGTGACTAAATTTGGGGGGGGTGGCCAGTTTCAAATTAAGAGCGAAGTGAAGCGCTATTTAACCCGGTCTCCCTGCCCGCAGCTTTTCCCGATTCTTTGATTGGTGATAGTTTGCTTCTCGTTTTTTTGAGGGGGAGACGTGTGGTTTTTTTGGCCTTCGCGGCTTTTCGTAGTGGCTTTTTTTGTTTTGTTTTTTCATGGGGTAGAGTTTGTAGGTGTTTACCTGTACTTTAAGCTTGGGATTGTCTTTTTTATGCAATGTTCTGGATGGGAAGTCGCGCACATTGCACACATGTCCCCCCAATTCTGTATTTTTTCCCAAAAATTTTCTGTTACATGATGCCATGTTTTTCTAATAGGTGATTTTTTTGGAGCTCCGGAAGTTAGGGGCAAGAAAGCGTTGGACAGACATTTTTCTTGCGATGTAGGATGAGGGGAGGATTTCACAGTTTCCCTTTTTTTCATGTGATCCATATACGCAGGGACTTTTGTTTTGTCCCCTTCGTTGGTTTGGGGCTTTTACGGAGAAGGGGGTTGCTGGTGTTCGTTTTTGTAAAAAAATTTGTATTTTTTTTCCCCTCTCTTGGTCTGAGGTTTCACTTACGGTGGACGATTTGGAAAATTTTTTTCTTCTTCCTGGAGCGGGGAAAGAAACCCCGGGTAGAAGTTTGTTGTCTGCTCTTTTTTGTGGCTTTAGGGTTTGTCCCAGTTCCCTGATTTTTTTATCTGCTTTTATTCTCTCTCGCTGAACCCGTTTGATGGGGACTTGAGGGCGCTCGTTTTCTTGTGCATAAGTTTGCCATGTACTGAGGGGGTGGAGTTTTTAAATGAAAACACCGATTGTGGAGTTTTTATACTTGGGGGCTTTCGCTTTCCGTTGAGGCAATGTCCGGGTTCGGGTTTTTACGTAGACGTTTGTGATTAAATATTTTTTTCCTACGTAAAAGGGAGTCTAAGAACGGCTTTGATTTTCTGGCGCTTTCTATGGTAAAGGGGGAAGCCAAAAGATCTTGAGGCAAGCTTCAGCTTTTTGCTTCGTGTGACTTGTCGTTTTGGAAAGAGTCATCGAGTAGGGGCATATGTCGGCGCTTTTTTTCTTGAAACTTCTTCTTTACGCAGCCCATGAAGAATTTGCCAACAATACTCCAAAGGGAGACCCCATAGCGACGCTTTATTTGTTGATATTTTCCCCTGGGGGGAGAGAAAAAGGGCTTTTTTAGGGGCAGCATTCGAGGAGTCCACGTAGTACATTTTCCGGGGACGTCAAGCGGGGGGATGAAGCGTGTTTTAAACCCTTTGATGTTTGGGGGTGAGGGGAAAGGTAAAGGGGCTTTTGGTGAAGAGGGACTGACATCAAGCGAAGCGTTGCACCCTGGCGTTGTGGTCTTGAGTAGTCTAGAAAATCTGAGCTGTTTTAAAGGTGTAGGCATTGGGTGTGTTGGAGTCAAATAAACAGCTATTAATGCAACCATGCAAAAAAGAAACGAGCGATCCACAAAAGTCCCCCAAAAAAAAACGGCTTCAGCGAGAGAGACATCAACCGTCAACAAAAAAATAGGAAAAAACTGGTACAACCAAAACCCCACAAAAAGAGTCAAAAATAACTATCTTACGGTTTTCTTCTCCCCCCCTACCAGGAAGAAAAAAAATAATATCAAAATCTCCCCGTAATGTAAAACCTGCAGCCCAAGAGAGGAGAAAAAAAATAAAAATTTTATTAAAAGAAAAAGAACACCAGCAACCCCCTTCACCGTAACACCCCAACCCAGACAAGGAGAAAAAACAAAAGTCCCAGTCGTATTAGGATCACATGCAAAAGGGGAAAAACTGTGAAGTCCCCCTCATCCACATCAGCAGACGACAACAAAGCTGTCCAGACGTTTTTACTTGCCACCAAATTTCCGGGGCCCCAAAAAGTCCCCTATTAGAACAAAGGCATATCATAACAAGAAATTTAGAAGAAAAACAAATTGGTTGACATGTGTGCAGATGGGCGGGATTCCCCATCCTAGAAGCACTTAATAAAAAAGATCAATCCAAGTTTAAAGTACGGCAAACGACCTACAAGCTCTACCCAGCATGAAAAAACAAAAAAAAATAACGCCTACTCACAAAAAAGGCCCCAACGAAGACCAAAAACCAATCAGCGTCTCCCACCAAGAAGACAGTAGCAAAAGTATTCCCCAATCAACGACTCGGTAATGGCTGCGTGGCAGGCAGCGGCTAAAAATCGCGCACTCACACTCACCCCCCGGGGAAGGGAAAGGCAGACCCCGGCGGACTTGCGGGGAAAAAAGAGAGAAGTCCCCTTTCCCATTACTCTGCAGCGCCTTTCCCTCAGGCCGCAGGGGAAAAGAGCGGCACTGAAGCCACCCGCTGCCTTTTCGAGGGGAAATGGAGGAAGGGTAAAGGTCGGTGACGTGGACGCCACAGAAACCCCGCCCGGAAAACCCCCTTTCCCCCCTTTCCACCGGGTTTTACCCCCAAGGGGTGGTTCCCGCCTAATCCGTCCGCCTTGGCTCCCATGTGCCTCCAGTCCTACAGATGCCCCGACCATCCCGTACTGCTTCAAAACGAGGAATCCCCTCCACCACTAATCCCCTATGCCCAGTGACCCGGGCCCTCCCCACCATGTGGCATGGATCCCCACAGAAAAACAACAGCGGCACTAGCGACCCTCTGCCTCAATCAAATGCCGCAAAAATCTTTGAAAGGGATACCCTCCCCCTTTAAAAAAATTAGGCCTTGCAGCATCCCCCCCCGACGGGGTCTTTGTTAGCCGTGGCTCCCCCCAAAAAGGGAGCAAAAATAGAAAACAACAACAAAATCACTCATCTGCTCCAACTGAGGAAACCGAAAGACTGGGCCGAACTTTTTCGCTGCCAGCACTTTCCCCAAAACCTTCTTTTAGACCGGATAGCAAAAAATTCTTGCTGTTCCCACACTGCCACCATTCCGCTGCCCGCCAGAAAAAGGGAGTCTCATGCACTATTCACCACAGATGAGTTGACGGGGCTTGCAAAAACCGGCCAGACACCGCCCCGGATCCCACCAAGTCACCTACTCTATGCTCTACACCTCCCTCAAAGGGGAAGGCTGCCCTCCTTTCACTCTTCAACCCTCCTTGCTACGGAAAAGTTCCTGTTTCCTGGAAAAAATGCCCTCCAGCAATCCCCAACCCAAAGACCTGGGCCTAACCGATTTTTTACTCAGCTCCCCCCTAAGATCCCGGGCGCCGGGGGTTTTGGGGCGTCTGAAATGGCGATTGGCGAGCTCCCCCCCCTCCCTTTTTTCTACCAGGCGAACAGGGTAAAATACCTGCCTGAGTCCCTTTTTGGGCCCTGCGTTCCGGTCAGGCCGTTATATTTTTTGACCTCGGAAAGGGCCCTTTTAACTAGCAAATCCCCCTGTCATCCTGGACATCTCGCCAACAAGGGAGTGCGCGGGGTCCTTTCAAAAGGCTCTTACTTCCCACAGATCGCTCACCGGGTGCGCTTTTAAGGAAGGCTTCAAAACCTCGCCTCCACAGCCTAGGCACCCTCAATCAGCTGTTTAGCCCTTTTTATTTAACATCCTCATGGAAGGTGTTTACCATAATTTGAGAGGGAGTTCACTTCTCTGCTATGCTGACGAAAGGCCCTCGTTTTTTCCCGGACGGTGCCAACCTCAACAGATATCAGCAGCCTTAGACTGCTCTAACAACGCTACACCTTCTGGGGCTCAACTAACCGGACAAATCTCGCTATATGACCTTTGGCCAGCCTCCACCTCCTCAGCCATCCAGCTCGGTTCACTGTCCTAAAAAAGTACGCCCCCCCCAAAAACAAAACCTTGGCTTTGGCCGACCGAAAAATGTCCTTCAAACAATGTCCCTATGTTTGGAAAATGTCAAAGCACGCCCAAGGTCTTTTTTTCTCCCGCGGCGGCAACGGTGCGCCCCTGCAACATCACCCGCCTCTTTTTACATAGCCGCCATCGTTTCTTATCGATTATTTTGCCCCCCGCCTTCCTGGCCTCTCGGATGCCTCTTTAGTCCCCAGAGGGGCTCAGAAGATGCAATGCGGGCCATCCTGAATGCTCTTTGGACCGCTTTGTCACCAGCTCGCAGAATGCGGATCCCCCCCATCAACACCCCATCACGCTAGAGCAGCACTACTATGGGCCCCGGTACCTTTAAGACCCCCCCCCCACTCACTCTTGCGGCCCCCCTTTGCCACGGCTTCCCGCGTCCTCCGAAAACCCGCCCGTGGCATGGTCCACCCATGGTGATGCTGCACGGCGCTTGGAGGGCTGACTTTGGGCCGTTGTGATCCGGCTGGGCCCTCCCAGACCCTTTTCCGCCGCCCCCTTTGGGGCCCCCCAAAACCTTCCCAGGTCATTCTCCGTCTCGCATCACCAAAAAAAACTACCTGCCTTCTCCGCCAGGAGAGTCAGCCACAATCGCCCCCCCTTTTTACTCCCGCCCGCTCTTACTTTTATGATGGTTTGCTGGTGAAAAAGGGAAGTTGTTCCGCCTTGTCATGGTGCTCTCCCGCGATCACTTGTCTCCCCCACAATTCTTCTGCATTCCAAGCGGAAAAATTGTGGCGGATGGTGGTATTGCCCTAACCATGCTTGTGAGTCACTCGTTCCTGAAATTCCCTTTTTTACTAATCACTCTCCTCTTCATCCCTTAACTCCACCTTCAAAGACGTCCAACTCCTGTCTTCCCCCCCCATTCTCCTGCATTTATCGCCAAATCAGTGTTTTTCCTTCATTGGGTGCCAAACCCGCGGGTATCTGGGAACGAACGAGCAAAACGAGGCAGCACGCAGAGCCAGCACAGCGCGGAAGTTACCTTTCCCTCCTCCCCAGTTCGCCCAGATAAAATTTTGTCAACCGAGCTGCTCTTCAGGGCCCCCCCAAAATTCTTCTCCGACGCTATGGAGCAGGCTCCGTTCCCCAATGGTCATCACAGCCACCAGGGCAAACGCCCCACCCCACTTTCCCCGGGTTCACTCCACCGTGTAACAGCTGGTCCGACAAGGCTCGGCTTCCTTGCTTCCCCCCAAATATTTGGGACGACCTGCCCTGCCCCATGTTTTGCAGAGCCCCAAATCCCCTTGAGCACTACCTGCTCCATGCCCAGCATCCCATCAAATTTGCCATTGATCCTGCCTCCCCGAGCCCGGGAAAATGTACGGGCTGACGTCGTTCCTCCCACCTTTACCCACGCTCGCGCCCTTTTTTTCCCCCTACCCCCCCCCCCCCCGTTTTCATTTTTTATAAAAACCGAAAAACTCGACGGGCTTAATTAGCCCTGCTTTTTTAGAGAAAGCAACAGGGGAAAAAAAAAAAAAAAAAAAAAAAAAAAAAAAAAAAAAAAAAAAAAAAAAGCATCTTAATCATGCTCCCTCAACTCCTGAGGAGAAAACATCTTCCATATGCTGCTGAAGAAGGGTTCTTAGACCCGAAATCGCGATACAGCAAACATGACAAGCTACGGCGAAGTCATAAAATGATTACAAAAGAGAATAAGACACTCTTAAGACAAAGAGAAAATATCTTTAAGAAGATAATAAACTCTGAACTAGCTATCACTTTTAACGATATATATATATATTATATATAGTTATATATATATATATATATTATATATATATATATATATAATATAATATATATATATATATATATACACATATATATATATATACTATATATATATATATATATTATATATATATATATATATATATATATATATATATTACACACATATATATATATATACATACATATATATATATATATATATTATATATATATATATATATATATATAATATATATATATATATATATATATATATATATATATATATAAACCTGTTTACTATAAACGTTATGTTGATGACATATCATTGCTTTTGCTTTTTTAAAATTCCAAACACATTCCTCTTTTTATAAATTATCTCAATGCAAAACACTCAAACAGCAATTTTATATATGAAGTTGAAAATCAGTTATCTCTCCCTTTTTTACATATATTAGTTACACGTAAAGATAATGGCTTCACTACCACAGTTTACCGCAAACCCACCTACACTGGTCTGGATACTCATTCCCCATCTCTTTAAAATGTATGCCATAAAGACTTTACTGCGTAGATGCTATAGTTTCTCCTGTAATTGGTTTGATTTTGACGAATTACATTGCTTACTAGCTTTTTTCAAGATAATGGATATCCCCTTAAGATGATTGAACAAGTTACCTCAAGTTTCTTGAGTGACAAGCTCAACCCTAAGTCGAACCAATCTAAATCTGAACCAGACCTACATTACATCAAACCACCATTTTATGGTCACCTAAGTTTTGTCATCCGCAAAAAACTTAATAATTTACTAAAATTACATCTTCCCAATTCAAGATATATTTTCGTCTTCACTAATCCATTTACAATAAGATCATATTTTAAGTATAAATATCCACACCTAGGACTCTTATCCCTAATATCATCTATGAATTTGTGTGTTCGAACTCGATACATAGGCGAGACTGCGAGAAACTTGACCCTCAGGCTCGCTGAACATAAAGGCGTCTCCGCACGTACTGGTCGACCCATTTCATCTCCTTCTCATACTACCAGGTTTTTTCTCTCTTCTTAACTTATTATATTAATTTCCAATCGTCTTGTGTGTTATCTTTAGGAAAATATAATTTAATTCTTATATAACTCTAGTTTTTATATGAGATTTTACCATTTGTAATAATATTTTTTGCCTGATGATGCCAATAGTTTGGCGAAACGTTGCTCATTAAACCTCAACACATGTGATGAAGAGCGTTTATGTTGCCCTGAAAACCTTCCATGAAATTCATCAGCTCACGTTATATATATATATATAATATATATATATATATATATATATATAAAATATATATATATATATATAATTATATATATATATATATATATATTATATATATATATATATATATAATATATATATATATATATATATATATATATATATATATTATATATATATATATATATATATATATATATATATATATATTATATATATATATATATATATATATATTATATATATATATATATATATATATATATATATATAATATATATATATATATTATTATATATATTATATATATAATATATATATATATATAATATATATATAATATACATATATAATATGCCATATATAATATATATACATACTCATGTAATATATATAATATATATATATATATATATAATATATATATATATATATATATAATATATATTATATATATATATATATTATATATATATATTATATATATATTATATATTATATATATATATTTTATATATATATATATATATATATATATATATATATATATATATATATATATATATATATTTTAAAATATATAAAAACCCCCTTTTGAAAAGTAAAAGGGCTAAAGCTTTTTAATCACAAATTTAACCGGCCTTTCACGACGGAAAAAAATTTTTTAAACCCAAACCCCCAAATCATTTTCAATTTTACCTCAACTCGCCCCTCCTCCCCTTTAACCAAAAAGGGTTCGCAAGGCCCTTTAAAATTTCACAGGTGCTTTGTCCTTCGAATATGTAAAACCCTTTTCCCAGTTCGGGGCTAAACAAAAGAAAATTTTCGGGGGGTTTTTCCCCCCTCACGCCGGTTGGGAAAAAATTCTTTTTAAAAATTTTTTTAACCCTTATACTTTTACTACCCAAAAGAAATCCAATGGCCCTCCAACTTTTAAATTTTCCCTTCCCTTTTCCCAACACGGGAGGCCTTGCCCCGGGCCCCTTAACCCCTTGCCGGAGCTCCCTTGAATTTTTCGTGATATCATAAACTAAAAACAAATTTTGCCTATATTTTGAGAATAATGTGGCCCCTCAGTTGGTGCGTGGAGGCGTTTTTGGTTCTGGCCGGGGATGCTAAAACTGTTTTGGCGAAGACCCACGCCGGCAACCAACTTTACTCTTTCGGCGTAAAATTCCTCCCCGGGTAGGCCATGAGGGACATTTTGACCATTTCCTGTTGCCTTGATTGGGAACAAAAACATTCAATTTTGCCAAATCTCATAATACATAATTCCTATTTTAGCGTTGGTTCTTGGCAGCCTGTAACCATTTGGCAAAGTACCAGGAACCTTATTTGTTTTGGAAATACCCTACCTTTCCGAAGAGCATTTTACCACCACGCCATGGTTGGACAGAAAATTCCAAATTTGAAAAATTAGGTTCTTTCATTTAGGGGGTTAAATTATCAACCAAACCCCTTAAACAAAAACCTTTAAAATGTATACCTTTCCAAAAACCCCTTACTTTTTAAATTTTCCAAAAACCTTTTCACCAAAAGGTTTTATTATTAAAAGTTTTTAAAGAGCTTAACCCAAATTAAAAAATTAGCCAATTTAATTAAAATTTTATTTTTTCCAAACTAAAAAATTTTATATTCAAATTGGTTACTTACATAAGTAAAATTGGGTGAAAATTTGAAAGGAAAATTATTCAAAAATAAATTATATTTAATTTTTATTATAATAAATATTTATTTATATATATATATATATAATATATATAATATATATATATATATATATTATATATATATATATATATATCAGGTAGATAAGTGATATGCATGTATGGAAGACAATTAATGACAAATATGAACGAACACTAGTAAATAGCATTATTTCACTACCTGGCAACTTACACAGTGGCTGCCCGAAACGCATGTGCGTTTGAGAAAAGTGCGTCCTGGCAACTCCACTTCCCCCAGCGCGGCAATCCACTGTTAGACGGACAAGTTTTACAGTATTGTCATTTTTGACCAACTACTTATTTTTGCATTGGTAAGTGTTATATACCATCATAATTGGAAAAGTGTGCTGATTCTCAGACAGTAAATTAAAATTACATGCAAATAAAATCAAAAGAATAATAGGGAGTTGAAGTAAAAAAAGAAAGTGAGAAAATGTTTATACACCATTATATTTTGCTCCCAAAATCTTATTATAGGTATAGCTTACTGTAATAAATATATATTCATTATATGGAGTAATGTCTCTTAAATATAATAGTAGGTTTCCGTTTTCCCGCATATTATCTGGTCTTTATATAATACCGTGTAAGAGTACATAATGTGGACGTGGTCTTCTGGAGTGACAGCAGGTAATAGGCGACAGGACGTGAAATTTGTGCCCACAGAGGGTGCTCTGGTGCACACGACATATTGTACTCCAACACGGTATTATCAAACTACCAGATAATATTTATGAAAGCTGAACCTACCATAATTTTCACGAGACATTACTCCATATCATGAATATAAATTAATTACAGTAAGCTATACCTAGAATAATATGATGGGAGCAAAATAAAATTGTGCATAAACATTTTATCTCACTTTCTTTTGTCTTCAACTCACTATTATTCCTGTAATTTGTTTGTATTGAATCTTAATTCACTGTTTCAGAAACTGCACACTTTTCCGATTATGATGGTATATGACACGCACCAATGCAAAAACAAGTAGGCTGACAATAAGGATAATAATGTAAAACTTCTCCGTCTAACAGTGGATCCCCGCACAGGGGGAAGTGGCGTTGCCGGGACTGAGCTATCAGTACTACAGCGGGTAAGCTAATCTATTGTGCATTTTTTTATAAAAGCACCAAGTTTGGCACAGAGGTAGACCAATATATTATAAACAAATTTGGATGTAGAGCCATCGCCCAACTGCTCCCTGGCGGCCGTGGCGGCCATTTTCCAAAATGGCCGCCAGCAGACACCCAAAAGACACACAGAAGTTAGATAAAGTTTGCTGCTGAAGGTTTTAGGGAATGTTTATTGAATGTTTTGAATCAAGACATGCCAGATAGCTCTTAGTCACATTTTGGGAGATGCTGCTGATATTAATTAACATATTTAGGCTAATTGCAGATGAAATGGCGACAAGGAAACCCATGATCAGAATGCTGACATTCCTTATGAATAGGCTAGATTCATTTAAATTGTGGAAATGTTATCTGACCTTCTTCCTCTGTCTGTCAATAGCTATTCATGGACACTGCCCACGCCAATTAAGATACCAATTACCAAAATTATTAACACAATTATGCTAATTACATCGATAATACAACAACAATAACAGAACCAGATAGTGATAATTATGGTGGCTTGCTCTCATCAGATCAATCCTGGGCAAGTCAATTGTTATACTTCTGTGGTCAATGGACATAACTGCATTTAATTATCATGTTAATTAACACATAATCTGCTAAATGCAATATGCAGATAAGTTCCCTGTTTAACAGTACCTGTGTACTGTCTGGAACAGTTCAGAATCTTCATCTTAAGTTTGCGAGTTCAGTTCTGAGAGCACTCCCCGTCGAAAGCACACAGTGGTGTGCATTCCAGACTGGCCTTCTTGCACTTGCGCTTCTTGATGCAGCCCTTCTGGCATTTGCAGGAGACAAGCTCCCGGCAGACCTTGGATGCTTCGAGGAGGCATCCAAGAGCGTCTGGACATCCATTGTCCAGAGAGGTTCGTACATGTCGCTGGTCTTGATCCAGCCCCAGTCGGTTGGTGATGGCAATGTTGGTGCAGGAACCAGGGCCTGACCCCAGTCATGTCCGCCCTGGTATATTGCTCGTCGAACGTGCTGCTTCAGGGCTGCACTTGTCGGTGGGATCAGCTGGACATTGCTCTTCTTTGCAAACAGTTTGCGGCGTGCCTTGTCGATATCGGTTGCGGTGCTTGTTCTGTCGTAAAGCAGGATGACGAACCTCTCGATGGTGTGCATGGCATCTTCATCAATATGATCCAGTGCAGTGGAGAGGTCAGTGAGGGGTCTGGGTCAGCTGGGGGAGAGCTGTCCACACTGACCTGCTGTCCTCTTGCCATGTCCGGCGAAGCAGGAGACCGTGTCGCGCCCGCCAAAGCATGAAAAATCGGTAGTGCCTGTGCTTTTTCAGGGCCCAGAGCCCGCGCCATCTCATGGGCTGCCAAGAACCCGGAAAACCCTTTCCCGTTTCCGAAGACACCCACAGTTTTGGCTTTCTCCTCCAGGGTGAGTGCCAGAGCCACTGCCAGGACAACAACATCAGTGTCAACTGGTGGATGAGGATCTTCCCTTTTGGCCATTGTGAAGCAGCTGGGCGGCATGCAAAATCATGCGGCTGTCGGCTTCTTCGTGGTTGCAAGGAGCCAGGCTGCAGTATCTAGAAGCGGTGGCTTTCTCAAGACATCATCTCCTTCAGTGATGACAGCTCCTTGTCTGCAAGCTGGAATGGGGTCGTGGAGGACGCCAGAGAGGGAAACTGAACAGCTCTGTCTTGTTCTTTTGTCGACTCTGAGGAAAACTGGCCCATTCCGGGGATCGTTGCAACCACCCACCACCCGTCTTCTCACCCCTTTTCCGCGCTTGGGTCTTGCTGTACCCTTCAACGAGTCTGTATTGTAGCGGTCCCCACACCAGGTCCGTCGCGTGGCTTGATGGAGTTTTGAGAGTATGTAGGGCACAAGACCTGCTGTGCATACTCGTTGAAGCTTTTTTGCTGTAGGGCCCGGGTTCAGCATCTGGGGATGACCGTCCATCTAGCACAATGCAGCTGGTTGGAGGAACCTCAGACTTGGGCTGACTGAGTCTTCTAGACAAGGAGAAGATCACTCTGACACCCAGCCGGATGCCACCCCCATCTGATAGTGCAGGGGGGGCAGGGGTTGGCTTTCATGTTGAAAGAATTCCTCTTGATTCCCATCCCGGTTCTGGCACCCGATATACAGACGAGAGAACAGGTCCCACGTCATTCCCTTTAGGGATTTCATCTGCTTTCTTGCCCTCTCCCGGAGGTTTTGAAGCAGGCTGACCGAAGATTTTCAGCTTTTTCTGTGGGTGGCATCTCCCATGGGTTTCGTTTTTCTCCACCAGGCGTTCTCTGACGGAAGTTGTCAAACTGCAGCTGACCCACTTCGTGTGCATGACGGAGGGCGTCTACAGTCCAGGTGGCGCGATCTCCTTGGTGTCGAGTACCAGCAGATCTGACTCCCTCTTCAAATGGGTTCCCGAAGTCTTCCATCACGTTTAACCATCGACTGTACATCTTCAGGAAAGCAGTCTGCACACTTACTGACTGGTCATGGTGCCTTTTGTCTTGTGGTCTGTTCCCCGGGTCAGTTTCATCGTGGAACTGTTCGATGAGCGTGGCAACCTCGGTCCTGCCACCATCCACCGTCGTAGAGCGCTGGGGTTGTCAGTCAGGCCCACGCACCTCCGTCTCCTTTGATGGCAGCATTGTTTTTGCTCGTGGACCCGATCGACGGGTATGGCGTAGAAAAGACCTGTTCGTCTTCTGGACGGTGAAGTTCCCAGCTCGGAATTCCTGGGCTATTTCAGGGTGTGTCGTCGGCAGTTTCCCACCATGTCTCGCAGATGCACATGAATCTAGCGCGCGTAGTTGAGTGTATCCAGGGCATGGAACCACACTACTAGTTCTCTCAGGTCATCTTTCGTACATCGCAAAAGACGCTTGGCGCAGAGAGCGGGACGTACACCAGGACCGTCCCCCTCAGTTGCCCGGACAGTTGCCCAGTAGTCGAACTGGGGGCAGGTCTCCGCTTTTTGCTGGGACCAATCGTTCGAACTCCAGCTGCTCGTTGCGTGCGTCACCCAGCTGGTCAATGTAGTGGTTGTAGGCGGGGCTGGGTGCAGGGTGAAAGAGGGCTGCTGCTGTCACTTTATGAGCCCTCCTGGTTCGACTGACATGGGATGCCCGCAGGAAGGAGTCCGCTGTCCCGGCACTTGTGATCTCTGCCTGAACCAGTGCTTGCACCCATCCGCTCCCTTGCAGCCAGTCACCAAGGGTCTTCGACTCTTCAGTGCTGCCATCTCGATATGAAAACTGCCGAAGAGGACGACAAACTTCTCTTCACCATACTCCTGTGGCCACTTCCACTGGATTTGCTTTGCCAAAGCAAACAGCGGCTGGTCGAATGTGACCACTGGAGTCTGGCCAGGGTTGAGATGTTCCACTGCAATCCTGACCACATCCATGGAGTGCTTGATCAAGCCCACGGTGGTGGGGCGCTCTCCAGGAAGAGTGGGAGCAGTGCGGTGGGACAGATGGCCCGACTGGCTGGCATGTCCTGCTGGCTTGCGTGGTGTGCAGCCCATGAAGTGTTCTCCACTGGAGAAGTTTCTTGTAGGGCGACTTGGGTGTGTTTTAGCCAGAGATGCTCTCTTTCAGCATGTTCCTTGAGGCCGCTGTTGGTGCTCAGGGATGTCACGCTGGTAGCCGGCACGGGGGTGTTCTTGATGCTGCCGACGGAGGGGACATCTGTATAGTAGTGCGGCAAACGGTCATCTGTTTTGAGGCCTCTTTCGTTCGGCCCTCCGAGGATGATGATACTGCGGTCAATGACGGCCCCAGGGACCGCATGGTGTTGCATGAGGGAAATAGCAGTCCCATGGAATGACTGTTTTGCTGTGGTGGAACGGCCACAATCCGGATTGTGGTCGATATTGTCTACCGCGGCAGTCGTGAAGACTCACGTCGAGTAGTCGTAGCAGACTACTTGCTCCTGGTGTAGAGGCGGCAGGCACTGTTCCCCAGCTGTGTGGAAAGGGACAGGACCCGATCATAGGAGATAGAAATCCCCATGTGTGCCAGCCTGTCGACGAGCTCCCTCTTGCGCGTGTGTGCATGTAGCATTAGGCCGATGTAGGTTGGAACTGGCGTCTCCTGCGTGGTGGCGTGCCTGACTGGGCGAGGCGTACTGCATGTGGCGGCCCGTCGGTGCATAACGCTGTTGAACTTGAGGAGCTGGGCGATGCTCAGTGCCGCTGGTGTTGTGTTTTCACTCTGGTGCTTGATACTGGGACCTTCCAAGATCATACTAACTAAGGCAAGCAGCATGGGTGGCACGGAGTCCTGTTGGCATCCTGCAGGAAACCCTTTGAACACCTTGGCATCTCCGATGATGTGGCTCTCACAATTTGGGCAGCACGCGCCAGGTGGACAGCATCAAGGTCCAGTTCACAAGCCTTTGCCAGGGCATCGCCGAGGTCTTCATTGAATGCAAGCAGGACATCGCGCCCCTGGTGCTGTGCACACATGTTAGGGAAGTGAGCAAGCAGTCTCTGCTTAAGACGGGTCGTGTGCACCCTGCCCTCATGCTTAACTCCCAGCTGTTCCATCCTTGACGTGTATAACTGCGCCAGGTCAGCAAGTTTGAAGACCGGAGATGTCTCGTCATCCATGTGAGCTTCTTCAATAAACACCACCAGCTCTGCGAAAGCAAGTCCTGCTATTGCGTGTTCATCGTCTGTACCTTTGCCCGCCATTTCCTTAATCTTCCGTGCGCGATTGTACAAGTTCAGGAGACAATTTCGGTGGTACTTGGCCTCCTGTGCAACCATGTCCCCAGCGTTCAGTTGCGTCAGGAGGTTCATGTCGTCCAGAATCAGTGCGCACGACCTGACACGCAAGTCCAGTTGGAATGTCGCAGCTTCATGAAGACCAGCACTACCAGGAGCTTCTCCGCAGAAGAAGCATTTCATTTCTTGGTGTTTCGTCTCAGTACTTAATGGTCGTGACAGATATCGAGTTCGCTTGCGGCTCAGTTGTGGCAACAAGCAAGGGGCAACAACTTCCTCTTTTTCGTCGGCGCCTATTTTCAGGTGCCTTTTCTCAGCTCTGTCTAACTTGGTCTTGTTATACCTCAGCCTGCAGGTCTTGTGGTATCGTGCATTGTTGGCGCTCAATGCTGCTTCAACGCCACTGCCTTCATCTAATCGGCTCAACAGAAAAGAGTTGGGGAGCAATCCAAGCTCATTGAACCTTCTCAGATGTCCAGCGAGAATGCTGTAGCTGCTCCGCTTGTCTTGGCGTGTATTCTGGGATGGACTTGTCAGCGACTCTGGTCGTCGTTTCTTGGCATATGAAGCATAATGACTAGTCTGTCTCTGTTGCTGGTTGGGCGGAGGTAGACGGAGCTGCTTCTGCACCACGAGGCTCAACGAGTTTGAAGCTCTTCGACATTGTTCTGGAAATGGAAAATGACAAAGTTGTATGAAAGGAGCACTCAGAATCCAAGTGAATTTGGACATGTTCAATTGAGAGATGTTTGTCATGGTTGTTATGCTAATCTATGAATAATTCAATAAATCGACAATATGAAAAGATTCTAAAAACACATGGGCACCTTTCTTTGTTGTTAAGTGCTACCCTACATTAGCAACAAAACGCAGCATAATGTTTGCACAACATTGCAGATTCAAAACAATAATTTTTTCCTGCATATTTACTCAGTACATCTCATTCACCTAGGGATAAGTCTTCCTCGGCAGCCACATGGCGGCCATTTTGGAAAATGGTCGCCACGGCCGCCAGGGGGCAGCTGGGCAATGGCTCCACATCCAAATTTGTTCATAATATATTGCTCTACCTCTGTGCCAAAATTAGTGCTTTTGTCAAAAAATGCACAATAGGTTTGAATATCCTAGGTAAACCGCCCCACTACAGGTGCCCTTGCCAAACTGAATGTAGTATAACTGAATTTTAATTATTCTGAAACTATGCTGTTCCAGTAGCCTAGTATTATTTCAAATGCATGACATCAGAGTCACAGATACTTAGATGGGGTTTTATTTATAATAAATTGATATACATTTCGAAATGAATCTTCACGGGACACATAAAATAGACCCGTGGGCTATGTGTCCCTGGCAAATCCGAAGTTGGACCACCCTGATTTATAGCATGATATGTGCCGTTTCAAATGTACTAGAATACTAGATCATATTTTTAAATTATGGTTTAAACATCGTTTCCAGAAGATAAGGTTAGAAAATAGAACAGCGGAGCTTGTTTTAAGTGTGTTGTTGATGTATCCTAATACTCTCCTGTTTCGTATATGCATATAGACTGCAAAACAAACAGCGCTGAATAGATTACTATAAGGTTTCCCCCCCGTTCCCAGGCCTGCTGTCATCGTAGGGGGGCTTCGGGCCCGGGGATTGGGGCCTGACGCCATGGGGACGACCTGATCGCTCCCTTGGCTTCGGGCCCCTGTCCTCGGTCTGACGAATTTTGCCTGGCCTTTCCTGTCTTCCTCCTTTTTCCCCTCCTTCCCTCTATCTCTCCTCTCGTACCTCCTCCTATCCCCCTTTCCTCCTAAGGTGTGAGAGCCGTGCTGATGGGATATGAGGCTGGCTTCGGGTCAGTCATGATCGGCCTCAGAGTGCCACGGGCACGGTATACCCTTTGTACCTTTGCTCTTTCCCTTCATGGGGGTCTTGAGGGGATGACTGTTTATTTCCTCCTCTTTACTTCAGGCTCACCATGGCCAATGATGATAATTTAACTTTTATAGGGGCTTTAGGGCCGGTCCCTCTACCAAATGACCCTATTGATACTCCTGGTTTACCGACCCCTGCTCCTCTTTTGACTACGGCCCGGAATACTGATTTGCCCGTACCCCAAACTCGACCCTCCGAGTCACTTAGTGCTCCTGAGCCCCCTAGCCAGATCAAGAATCCATCCTCAGCACCAAGCGACACTCCAGCCCACAAACCCACTACCTCTTCCATACCTTCTCCATCCTTGCCTCCCTGCTCTACCCCTCCAGGTCCTTCCTCTACCCTTCCTCCTCCCCAACCTTCTTTGTCCTCCTCCTCATCCTATGTAGGTACTCTTGCACCCTACAACCCTTCTCCCGCCGGGAGAACTCCAGTCCGCACGGTCTCCTCTTCCTCACGCCCACGCCCATCTACTTATCTCCCTCACCCCTCCTTCGACACTCTTTTTGGTCCTGCAAAGTGGGATCGTTTCTTCATCGTCCCTAGCACCTCCCTTTACTCTGCTAACGCCCTACGTTTCACGGCATGCCTCCAACGGCAAGTTGGCAAGGTTGCATTCCGTACCCGCTCCGACCGGTCCCGCCTGGTGACTGTTGAAACCGAGGCCCAAGCTCATGCACTGCTCATCCTTAAAGACCTCGACGGCAACCCATTCGACATCATGCCCGACATTGCTCTTTACACCTGCACTGGAACAGTTTCCATCCCCCTGCGTTCTTGCCCACTCGATGACACCGAATGGTCTGAGTGCGCGGATGTCCTCCTCGACCTTTTGACAGAGGATTATGATGCCGTTGCAGTTTACTGCCACACCATCCCACCCCGGGGCCGCCGTAAGTTCCCTACCAACATTGCCAAAGTCACTTTCAAAAGGCAAGATCTCCCTGATAGCATTTATGTTGCCGGGGTCCACTAATCTGTTAAACCTTACCGCCCTACTCCACGCCAGTGCCAGTCCTGATTGTGTTTTGGCCACCCTGCCAAGCACTGCCGATCCTCTGCCCGCTGCCCATTTTGTGCTCAACATGGCCATGCTCGTTCCACATGTCCTGCAACATCTCCCACTTGTGCAAACTGTGGTGGTTCCCACAACGTCTTCTACAGGGGTTGCCTTGTCTACCACTTCGAATCAGAAGTGGCATCCATCATATTTAAGAAGGGCTTTACTTTATGGGAAGCCCGCCAGGAAGCTCGCCGCCTCGGCTTTTCGCCTACCCCCGTCTCCCAGCTTATTTTCAATCCCACTTTTCCGGATCCTCCTACTACAACCTCTCCTACCCTCTCTTTCCCTGTTCCTCCTCCTACCACTCCTCGTCCTTCATTTGCTCCTCCTGCTGCCCCCTTTCTCTCCATAAGTAACCCCTTTGCCGTCCTCAGTCCAGATACTGCCCCCTCTACCCCTTCCTCGAGCCCCACACCCGTTCCTAAACGCTCTCCTCATCAGTCTACTCTTACCAGACGACCTAAACGTTCTTCCCCTTCCTCCTTCCCGAAATCTTCCACTATCTCTCCTTTCTCAGCTCCTCACACCCCACTTTCTACGTCTCCTCCTACTAAGAAACCCTGTGCCTCCCAGGTCTCCCCTCCTGACTCTCCTGTTGAGACCATGGCTATGATCGAAGAGTACCTCGCTCAGCCTAAAGACATGACCCCTCTGCCCTCTTCACAAACCGCCTCATCATCCCCACCTTCATTTTCAACCCTCAAAGTCTCAGCTGAGATACATCCTCTTCCCTCCCATCTTGCACCTACCCCTCTTCCTCCTTCTACCTCCCAACTTCCCCCCTGTTAACCCTCTTCCCCGCCTTCTCCATCATTCTCCCCACTGCACCCATCCCCATTATCCTCTGATCACCCTATGTCCTCTCCCCCATTTTCTACTTCCTCTGCCAGCCCTACTGTTACATCTGTTCTTAACTTACCCCTCCCTCCTGGCTATACACGTGCCTCCCTTTTGTCTCAACAACCCCCATCCCTGTCCCCCCGCCCCCCTGACCCTACTGACTGTACTTCACCTACTACACTTGATCCTCCACCTGAGTGCTAATTCTCAGGGAGGCCCGCGCGGCAATGTTGGGGGCCAGGGTGTAGGGCGGGGAGGGGCCAGGGCGCGGGGCCTGACCGGTGGGGCGGGGTCGACGGTCGTGGCCCAGGTCGTTCACGGCGGGGCGGGGCAGGGGGGAGGTGGCCGACAGCCGCCTGCTCTCTGCCAGTGCTTCCTCGGCCCTGTTGATGATGCTGTCTATCTCGGGGTCGTGGGCGGGCGTGGAGGGCGTGGAGGCGGCAGGGCGGGGCGTGAGTCGTGCAGGGGCGGGCGTGGGTCGTGCAGGGTCATGTGCCCCACCACGCCTCGGCTCCTGCTGTGGCTGTGGCTGTGGATGTGGCTGTGGCGGTTGGTGGTGTTGCCCCGCGGCATGGCTGGGCCGGGCACTGCTGCTGCTGCTACTGCCATCACGGGACACGGCAGTCTCACTAACGCTAGAGTCACTACCGCTCTCACCCTCTTCACTACCACTACCACTGCCACTCCCACCACTGCCACTGCTGCCACTGTTCCCCAGGGTGGCAGTTGTACCCGTCAGGCCCTCCAGTTGCAGATTCTCGAGGTCCCGCCCACGCCGCGCGCTCAGGGGCGTGGGAGTCGCGGTGGGCGCGCGCCTTTCATGGGACGGCCCTGGGTTAGGCGTGTTGACACCACTGATCTATATAACATGGATCGCGGAAGCCTGGCTCAGCACTGGTTCCAACTGTCCGCCATCTTGCCGTAACCAAAACAAAGCCTTGTTTCTGCGGCTCGCGCTGCTGTCTGGCTGTGTTATCGCCTCGTCATGCCAAACTGTGCTTGCTGTCTGGCTGTGTTATCGCCTCGTCATGCCAAGCTGTGCTGCTATGTCCTGTACAAACAGACCAGGACCTGGAAGTGGCAAATCTTTCCACCTGTGAGTAACACCACACACACACACACGCACCCACCACACACACACACACACACCCACCACACACCCACACACCCACCACACACACTCACCCACACCCACACACACACCCACACCCACACACACCCAGACACCCACACACACACACACACCCACACCCACACCCACTCCCCACCCAGCCCATCCACTCTTAATCCATCTACCCACTCCAGTCATCCAACTACTAGTTAAAAACAAATTAAGGTGGATATGGTATACTTTTTTTTATATAAGTAGATATAGATATAAGTATATTTTTTTTATACTTGTTAACAATTAGTGGGGAACGGAAGCAGACCTGAGTGCGGTTATGATACAAATGATCATAGCGCTTCCTAATAAGCGGTGCTTGTTCTAATGGAGATAGCTTTATTTTGCGAAGAAAAAAAAAAGAAAAAAAAGTATACCTTGCGGTTAAAGTTAGGTTAGGTTTCATTACAACCTATAAGGTTAGGTTAGGTTTCATTAAAACCTTTAAGGTTAGGTTAGGTTTCATTAAAACCTATAAGGTTAGGATAGGTTTCATTAAAACCTTTAAGGTTAGCTAGGTTAGGTTTCATTAAAACCTATAAGGTTAGGTTAGATTTCATTAATATTATTTTTTTTTGGGGGGGGCGGGGGGGCTTGCGCAAAATAAAACTATCTCCATTGCAACAAGCACCTATTGTAGGCCAAGAAAAAATATTTGATGTCTCTTAAAACGACCGCAAAACTCTCGTCCATTATTACCAAAAGTTGTTTCGTAGTCTATATGAAACCATAGTCGTTTCGTACACTCAGCTCAGAGTTGAACTTGACTACTAGAGTTACGAAACGACACCAAGTATGTACGAAAATACTCAAAATCAGTGTACGAAACTAACTACTTTCAATTCAATATACCTAATTAAGAAAGGTTTTTTGATTAGGCCAAAGGTTTTTGATTAATTTAAACTTTCTGTAATCCCTGAGAGTAACTTCTATGGACCACTGTGGCTCGCGCCGTACCCGTGGCCGCGGCGGTACGGGGCTGGCGCTGTTATAGTGGACGAGAACTGCGCGTTCGCTCATTAGGTCAGACACACACACACTCGGGGGCTAACACTGCACTCTTAGCCTCTCGCTTTACCACATACACCACACCTGTCACTACACACCTGTACGGCCTCGCAATACACCTGTCACTACACACCTGTACGGCCTCGCAAGACACCTGTCACTACACACCTGTACGGCCTCGCAACACACCTGTCACTACACACCTGTACGGCCTCGCAACACACCTGTCACTATACACCTGTACGGCCTCGCAAGACACCTGTCACTACACACCTGTACGGCCTCGCAACACACCTGTCACTACACACCTGTACGGCCTCGCAAGACACCTGTCACTACACACCTGTACGGCCTCGCAACACACCTGTTGTCTGTGTATCACCGTAAATAAATGACTTGGAAGGTTCGACGATGCACTAGGTTGGAAGTTTAGTAGTAGTAGTAGTAGGTGTTAATAGTAGTTGTAGGTGGTAATAGTAGTAGTAGGTGGTAATAGTAGTAGTAGTAGTAGGTGTTAATAGTAGTAGTAGGTGGTAATATAGGCTATCACATGCCAGCAGCCAACACCCAGCCACTGCCTGGCCGGCCCATGTATTTGTTTTGGTTATGACAAGATGGCGGCTGGTGACTTCAGTATCTCGGCCACAGCTAGCCCAGATCCGCGATCCATGTTATATAGATCAGTGGTTGACACCCGCGAAGGGGCGGCCGGGCGGGGGTACCTGAAGGAGGGGAGAATTAGCCCAGGATCCCTGATCCTGTTAACCCCTCTACTCTGGACGCTACCATTCCGACTATCATCACCCGCTAACCTCTACACTCTGTCTGTTATTCATTGGAACATTCATGACTTCCACTCCCACAGACAAGACCTTTGTCTCCTTATTTCTTGCTATAAGCCTCAAGTTATCTGCCTCGCAGAAACTTTCCTTACTCACCCCCTGTCCCAATTCCCAATTTATGATCTCCTTCCCCCAACAAATACACGTCCTTCCTCTGATCTAACCCTACTGCTATAACGTTCCATTCCTTTCCCCTTCCCTCACCGTTTCACTCTTTCTCTTTTAACCCCTCCCCTTCATTATGCTTTGCATAGTGCCAAATGACCTCCGATGTCTAGCACATTTTCCCTTTTTAGCATTAAATCATCATTACTATAAGGTTTACCATAATTAAAATGTATTTGTGACTCATGGAAGTAAGACATATGTACGAAATTCGAATACGAATGTAAATTATTCATATCGGCAACAAACCAAAACAAAAACAAACAAGAATATAATATTGAACGATATTATCAGTCAATCTAATAATAATAAACTTAAACAGTAAGTAAAGAGGAGACATAAATAAAAAAATTAAATTTTGTACGGATAATTAAAACATTGAATACTACTGCAAAAAAAAGTACTGCAAAAAACTCATGGGATGAACAAACTGTTATGCTAAGGCTGCAGTGTGGATGTCTTAAAAAAAAACATTATTTGAATCATCCATCCGTTATTTGCCGTATGGTTGTGATCAATGCCACCAGCATGAGTAACCTTCAACACGTGGGTCAAATGCCCTGCATGCAGCTTGATGGGGTTTATACCAAATTTTCCCGCAGCGCATAGGGAAAATGCAACAGAATTGTAATGAAATTGGGCGGATTCTAGGGCTGAAACTCCATTAATTTGCGGTTTCTTCCATTTACTTCATTCTGTAATACTACTTTCATATTGTTTTCGTTTTAGTGCTTAACTATAGAATTCGAAATATTTGTTGCCTTGAATATCATTTTGCACATGTAATTGTATATTATTATTGCACACTCCCGACCGCCCAATACTAATTTGCATACATTTTTTTGTAATAATTGTTAAAATATATAGCAATTCATCTTCGTCAATTATATTCGGGTTTTAAAGTAGAAAATAAATCCTTACTTATATAATCCATGAATCGACACTAAGGAATCAAAGTTATAAATGCATACTTAGAAGGGTTTACATATCTGCCTGGCATTACAACAAACCATTATATTGAAGTTTCCAATGATTTACACCACTGAAGGGTAAGGAGTAAATCATTGCTATCTACAGTGAAGTTTGTGAAGGTGAAAGCGACTCCTGGCTAGGTAACTAAGTGATTGCAGGGGCAGAGTGAAACGCGATATTACTGAAGTTGCCATGATAAGATCGATGTTGGATGGAACTAGACAGTTCAAAAGATCGTCCAATTATTAGGAGCAATATTCGATTCGTTCCCAAATCTACAGAGACAAAAATATACGCCTGTTCACTCTCCTGCTTTTTTTAGGATGTCAAGTCCGGCGTGTTCAAGGATATAGCAAGGTTGGAAGCTAAGGGTCGCCTAGAGTTCCACAGACAGTCACAGTACCTAAAGAGCGTCGACACCTTGGTGAGAGGTGGACATCACGCACTTGTGGATGCAGACATCAACTTAAGAAGTCTTTTAGCTTTAGATTTCTCGCGGAAAGGTATTATGAAATTAATGTTGTTATTTGACACTTATCAATTGTAGCAACAAAAGCAATAATAGTTGTAGTAGTTGTAGTAGTAGTAGTACGTTGTAGTAGTAGTAGCTGCTGTAGTAGTAGTAGTAGTAATAGTAATAGCAGTGGTTGCCGCGTGCGATAAAATGAGCGATAAACGATAAACGATAATTATCGCTGAGGTCAAACCTTTTATCGTTTATCGTTTATCGCAAAGTTTTCTAAAATTATCGCTCATTCACTTACCGCTAGTCCCAAAAAATGAGGAACGATTAAACGATAAATTCAAAGACGACTTTTGTAAAAATTAGAAAATGTGCACGGCGGCAATAGTCACAACAGCCCGCCTGACGTTTTCAGACCTGAAAAACCTCATATGAGAGCAGTTTTTGTTTAGTTTAATTAATTTTCACTGTGGAAAAATAGTTTGTATGCTTTTTTTAATATTTCAACTAAATAAAGGCACTTATCATTTATCGCTTTTGTTATCGCAAGTTAAATTTTTTTTATCGCTATCGTTTTATCGTTTATCGCTTACCGCCAGGTTGGGGTTTTGAAAATTTTTTTATCGTTTATTGTTATCGCATGTTGGGGAAAAAATTATCGTTTTATCGTTATCGCAAGTTGAAAAAAAAGTTATCGCGGCAACCATTGAGTAATAGTAGTAGTAGCAGTTGTAGCAGTATAGTAGTAGAGGTGGGAATAGTATTAGTAGTGCTAGTAGTAGCATGTTGTAATAGTAGTTGTAACATTAGTAGTATTAGTCAGTAGTAATATTATTACCAGAAGCAGATTTCACCGATTGCTTCAAAAAGCAAGATATTTCATAATTATAATGTGCTTATGTAGTGTGGTCGTGATAATGGTGATCATTTATGAAGGTGAAGCTGGGGATGAGATACTTGCGTTGAGATGATGGTCATATGTTGTCGGTATCATGGTGTTGTGATGGTTGTATAGTTTAAATGGTGATATGGTGGTGGTGATTTGGTGAGTTTTTTAAATTTTTTGTTTTTGGTAATGAGGGTGAAAGTTTGTCACGGGTTAGATGTGTTGATGTGGTGGTTTATTTGACGTACATATTGTAATGGAAGAGTTTCCGGTCGGGATTTTCTTTAGGGATAATAATCTACAGGTAGAAAATATGCAGAATATTAGTATAACAACCATATTTTATCTTATATTTGCACATAAATGTGGTAACACAATTATTCAAATTGTCAAAATAACGACTAACTTTGAAACTTTATTGTTTGGGCATGACGTCACGATCCACGTGAGGCAGCCATGTTTAAAATGCAGGTTGTATGCAGTGCGCTCAGCTTGGACCTCCATGAATGTTACAGATAAAGATTTATAAGCACTTATGTTTTGTTCTAATATGTTAGGGCACAGGCCTAACTACCCCAGATTAAAAAATCCTCTGGGTACCAATACATATGACCATACTAAAAATACTTGCTGCTCGTCGTGAGTTGGTTGTGCTGGAAGGCATCCAATACTGTTGTGCAGAACATTTTGATGGGAGCATTAAGCTCATATAGCATGACACTCATGTTTCAGAGCATTCTCAAAGCTTTAAAATGACCACATTTTGTTTTTGCTAAAATCATAAGCCTCGAGTCAGTAATTTGTCTTAATATTGTTATTCATATAATATACTATAGGAGTAGCCGTGTGTCTGTCTGTCTGTCTGTCTGTCTGTCTGTCTGTCAGTTTTGGGTAGCCGAAACTGTAAATTCAATTTTGATGTGAGTAGGCTAAAAATTCAAATAATCTAATATACTATAGGAGTAGCCATGTATCTGTCTGTCTGTCTGTTTTGGGTAGCCGAACCTGTACATTATTTTTTTTTTTTTTTTTTTTACATCACAAAGGACTGACCAATGACACAACAAAAAGAGGTAACACAAAGACCGCTTAGTTACCAGTCCCTATAAAGAAGACTAGAGAATAAAAAAAGGGTGTTGGGCCAATTTAGTTCGGGAGGTGTCTTGCCACTCTTCTCTTGAAAATAGCAGGTTCAGAAGAAAAGTGAGCATGAAAAAACGGTAGAAGATAGCAAGAGAAGCTATATAATTGGACTATCTAAAGGATAGTCCAAGAATGTACATTGTAGCCGAAGGAGATAGTTGAGTGTCATTAAAGAAGAGGGGATAGTAATCTGGTAGGTTTTGTCGAGTAGATAGGTGAGTAAATTGGGTTTTTGAGACATTGAACAAAACAAGGTTTGCTTTGCCCCAGTCATATATTATAGAAAGATCAGAAGTTAGGCGCTCGGTGGCATCTCTCCGTGAATCACTTAGTTCCTGTTGAGTTGGACGTTTAATAAACGACGTTGAAAAATGCAGGGTAGAATCATCTGCGTAGGAGTGGATAGGGCTTTGAATTAGACTTAGAAGATAATTAATGAATAATAGAAAGAGAGTGGGTGATAGGACAGAACCCTGGGAAACACCACTATTGATAGACTTAGTAGAAGAAGAATATCCGTGTACAGTAGCTGCAATAGAACGGTTTAAAAGGAAACTTAAGATGAAGGTACAGAGAGTAGGATAGAAACCGAATGAGGGTAGTTTGGAAATTAAAGATTTGTGCCAGACTCAAAAGCTTTTGATATGTCAAGGGCAACAGCAAAAGTTTCACCGAAATCCCTAAAGGAGGATGACCAAGATTCAGTTAGGAAAGCTAGAAGATCGCCAGTAGATCGCACTTTACAGAAACCGTACTGACGATCAGATAGAAGATTGTGAGCAGATAGATGCTTAACCCCTTCACTGCGGCTGGTACAAATATGGTCTCTCAGCTATTTAAGGGTTCACTGCGGCTGGTACATATATGGTTTCTGTATTTAAACTGCGCGCTCAATGATATTATGGGTAAATATTCGTTGTGATAGGCTTGTATGGCAACAGTGTCAAGTGTTGCGATATAATATACCCTCTTTTTCTGCTTGCGTGAGTTAGTGTGACTAATAAGGTCAAGCGGTACAGTACGACGTGTTGATGCTGCCGCGCCCTCTACTTCAATGGCGAGGCTAAATAGTCAAGATATTCAATATATTCTTGATGGATATAAAACAGATGTATGAATGAATGAATGAATGCATGAATGAAGCATTTATGTACCAAAATAAGCTGTATTATGTTGAGTAGTAAGTAGTTTCATTGTGCGTCTGGCAGCACGGTCACGGCCCTGTTGCTGCACTTTGACGTAACTCTTCACCTAGCTGGTAGCCTCCACCAAGACGAAACATAGATTTTCTGGTATTGAATGAGCATCCTATTCATTTAGGCATTTTAAAATATGATCAGTAATTATTTTATATTTTAATTAAACCTGCCGCACAGGGGGGTAGGCCTATGAATTTGATATCCGCAGTGAAGGGGTTAAGAATCTTCTTTTTAAGTATAGATTCAAAAGCTTTAGAAAGGTAGGAAGTTAAAGCTATAGGACGGTAGTTCGAAGGATTAGAACGGTCACCCTTCTTAGGAACAGGTTGGATGTGAGCAAACTTCCAGCAAGAAGAAAAGGTGGAAGTAGATAGAAAAAGACGGAAAAGTTTGACCAGGCAGGGTGCAAGCACAGAAGCATAGTTTTTGAGAATAATAGAAGGGACTTCGTCAGGACCGTAAGCCTTCCGAGGATCTAGACCAGAAAGGGCAAAGAAAACATCATTACGAAGAATCTTAATAGCAGGCATAATATAGTCAGAGGGTGGAGGAGAAGGAGGAACAAGCCATTCATAAACCAGAGTGGAATTTTCAGCAAAGGTTTAAGCGAAGAGTTCAGCTTTAGTAATAGATGAGACAGCTGTGGAGCCATCTGGGTGAAGCATAAGAGGGAAAGATGAAGAAGAAAAAATGTTAGAGATGTTATTAGCTAGATGCCAGAGGTCACGAGAGGAATTCGATTCAGAAAGATTTTGACATTTTCTATGAATGAAAGAGATTTTGGTAAGTTGAAGCAAAGACTACTCTATACTGGACTTGCTACTCGTGCCCCGCGCCAACCCGCCCATGACCAGTGGAGGCCAGTTTTGCGATTCCTGACATTTTCGAACATCACTCCCATTTCCCTTCCTGTGGTTTATCAGTATAAATGATGTACCGTTATCTTCGTAAATGTTTGTTCTATAATATTATCAAATAAAAAACAGTAAATTACACTAAACAAATGTCATTATGAGAGAGTGAAGAAATATGCATGAACTCAATATTCACTTAAACTCTTCGCCATTTAATATTTTGCGAGAAAACTTTTTACATAAACATATCAATAAAAGCGAATTTTCCTTAGCTTTCCATTGGTATGTTTCGTTTTCTGATAAATGAATTAGAACCATGCATAAATTAGCGTTAACTAAAAATATAACATCATCAATCGGATCGGCAAGTAAAAAAGTGTTCCATGAATACAGTAGACTATGGTTTATCAGTATAAAAGATACACTGTTATCTTCGTAAATGTTTGTTTTATAATATTATCAAATAAAAACTGTGAAATAAACTAAGCAAATGCCATTATGAGACTCTGAAGAAATATGCATGAACTTAATATTCACTTAACTCTTCACCATTTAATATTTCGCGTGAAAACATTTTTATATGAAACATATCAATAAAGGCGGACTTTTATTAGCTTTCCATTGATATATTTCGTTTTCTGATAAATTAATTATAACCATGCATAAATTAGCGTTAACTAAAACAATTACATCATCAACCGGGTAATTTTCCCGATTGATGAGGTTATTTATTTAGTTAACGCTAATTTATGAATAATACAATTTCATTTATCAGAAAACGAAATATATCAATGGAAAGCTAATAACATTCCACCTCTATTGATATGTTTCATGTAAAATGTTTACTCACAAAATATTAAATGGCGAAGACTTTAAGTGAATGTTGAAGTGTTCATGCATATTTCTTCAGTCTCGTAATGGCATTTCTTTAGTGTGTTTTACTGTTTTTTTATTTGATAATATTATAGAACAAACATTTACGAAGATAACGGTATAACATTTATACTGATAAACCATAGGAAGGGAAATGGGAGTGATGTTCGAAAATGTCAGGAATCGCAAAACTGGCCTCCACTGGAAATAGCCCAAACTGAGTAGCAAGTCCAGTATACAGTAGTCTTTGGTTGAAGTAAAGATTTGGCATGATTACGGGCATAAATATAAAGGGCATGAGTTTCAGGAGATGGATGGTTACGGTACCGTCTGTGAGCCGCCTCTCTATCTTGGACAGAATGAGAACAAGCAGAGTTAAACCAAGGTAGACGGGCTTTAGGATTAGAGGAAGTGTGTGGAATTTAAGCCTCCATGCCAGAGACTATGACCTCAGTTATGCGCTCTGCACAAAGAGATGTGTCAATTTTGATGAGAGTTGGCTAAAAAAAATCGCAAATAAATCGTATGTGGTAAACAGCTTGGTCCCATGTCGATTGAATAATTTTTAAGGTGGGTTTTGGGCTAAAAACACTTTCATGAGTGTGTTTGTGTGAGTGTGTGTGTGTGTGTGTGTGTGTGGTGTTGTGTGTGTGTGTGTGTGTGTGTGTGTGTGTGTGTGTGTGTGCAAACTGTGCATGTGTGTGTGTGCATGTGTGTGTGCGTGCATCCGTGCGTGCGTGTGTGTGTGTGCGTGGTGTGTTCTGCATGTGTGTGTGTGTGTGCGTGTGCTTGAGGTCGATATTCTAATATACTCCACGCACGGCCAACTCTACGTCAGCCTGTCAAAGGTTGGCTTTGCTGATGTCGTCGAAGTGTAGGCGCCGCGTTGAATTACACGGAACATGGTCTACCCCGAGGCACTTTGACCAGTGACCAACGACAGCAACAACACGATTGGAGTTTGCACTCACATTGTTGTCTAATATATACTACTACTACAAACATCATTACATGGGTCCGAAGGGCCCACAAGCACTTGTGTATATCTAAATAAGTAAGTTTAGAACTCAAATGTAATTAAAAGGACACCTTGGATTGATCCTAACGCTGCCACCAAGATGTAACGGAATGAGAGTTGAGTGCACTCACACTGAAGAGTTTTTGTTGCAGTTTAAATGATAATCCAGTTATGTAGTATCAAGTTTTCAACTACATAATATAAAAAGTGATGAACAGAAAGAGTGTATGCCGTGCGCGGCAAGGTAGCCCTCGCTCCAGACTGCCGCGTGACGAAAGGACGAGAGTCGACAGGTTGCCAGAAGACGCTGGTTACATTCTACTTACATAGTCACATGTTACATAATTGTACCGGAAGGTGCGGTAGACCAATGATGGTACCATTATATACCGTTAAGGGTGGTACTAGTATACTTGTATTGAAGGTGTGTGGTGTGGCTGGCAGAAACATAGACAGAGGCGAGGTATGGCGGTTGGGGCGAGCGCTGGTAGCTTTGTGAACACAAGCGGCAAGGCGGAGAAATGGGTCGGTCAGGTCTGTGTATGTCTAAAGTTCGTCCTTTATAAGTAGAGTAGGGTATGGATACTCAGCTTTAGGGGAGCGTCACACGAATATTTCCGTATATATTGGAATATTCGAAAAAAATTCAGGCGTAGTTAAACACTTGTGCAAGCTTGTGACAAAGTATGATAGCAAAAATATGCAGCAAAAATGAAAAAGTTATGGCTGATTTTCTCACCCTCCCCCCCCCCCACCGCGAAAAATATCCGTAAAGAAAATGTGTATAATATTCACTGGCATAAGCAAACTGGCACCTCTCAGGCCTCTCTATGAGATAGAGGGTAGTCTCAGGTCTCAGTAGTGAGGGAGTAGAATATGCATAAAGTGGGTCAGAGAGAGAGAGAATGCTGGCTGTAGTTCAGCAAACTGTTCTTGCGCGTCTGACAGCTAACACCCTTTTGTGACTAGTACCTTTTGCAAAAGGGGGGACTAGATACCAGCTATGTAATATAACACTTCAAGAGTGATAGAGAGCGTGGCTGAGAGAGTAAACAAACAAACCAGCATCTGCTCAGAGTCACTGAGCCGCGAGGTTTAAAGAACGTGTGGCTTTTTAAGCCGCGCGCCTTTAAACCTCGATACTGAAAAACTTGCTTTTTTCCAGTTTTCCTTTAATAACTTCGCCACTATTGTACCGAATTTAATAAACAATATATCATTGGAAAGAGAAATGAAGAAGTGATTTTCTCATCTTGCGTTTTTTTCTTCAATTTTTGGTAAATATATGCAAATAATAGCAAATACATTTACGAGATCCAAAAAAAACAAAATAAATCCTTAACACTTAAGAAGAATGAAATTCAAAATTCTTAAAAATGAATCGTTTTGATATTTTGTAATGCATATTTAGCAATTTTTTCATTAATGCAAGTCATTAGATAAGAACGTTATTAAGAGTTAAATTTCTTTAGAAAAAAAAAAAAATTTTTTTTGCAGTTTCGTATCGAATTTTCGATCTGAAAATGAGCTGGGATTATTTGAGCATTAGTATACTTTTGACATAAAAAAATCATGACAATCCACTGATAATTAAGAAATGGTGTCACGCTCCCCTTTATTAGTTGTCAGATAGAGGTATATTATTCACAAATATATACAGAGGACCAGGGAATGGTAGGGCAGGCAGGCATATGGCCCACCTGGGCGAGGAGCGTGAACGGTGACCTCTGGCTGAGGTGAGGAGAAGTGACAAAGTGAGCTAAGGGAGTGAGCGGGGAATGAGGGCGAGGTCATTTCTTGTCGTGCATTGTAATATTTGTCACCAATTTTTGGTGACGTGGGCCTTTACTGCACTAGGCGGCCCACAGCTGAATATGAGTAGTCACAATTCGACTGTTCAGTGTGAAGACGAACCAGCGAACTCATGACAGAGGGGAGTCTGACTTACCCACATATAGTGATGTGTCAGATGCACCATGCATCTGATGCATGCATCTATGCATGATGCAGATGTTCATGATCGTTGCTGTCTGTCTTCGATGCCGTAATTGTAGGGTTTTTTTTTTTTTTTTTTTTTTTTACTAAATTGGGAATTGTTGTAGGTGAGTTATCTTGGTGGTGGTGCGCCTCTGATCATGCTTTCTAGTGCCTCAAGCGGTGTTTGCTGTATTATCTGTGCTGTCGTGACCGCCCCTTCCTTACTTAGAAAGGGTGCGGTCTTCGGGTAGTCCTCAACGTAATGTTGGAGAGGTGTTTCTGTCTCTGTCTGGCAGTGAGGACATTGGTACGGTAAGTCTTCCTTTATTTCCGCCAGACACTTGTAACCCAGCCTGAGTCTGTGTAAGTTCACTCTCAGGAACCTGCTTAGAGTGTCTCAAAGTGGGGGTATGTCCTTCGTTGCCTCTGTATACCAACAGGCACTGGGTGATCCTCCGTTTGCCGAGAGGCTGAGCGCGAGATGCGTTTTGGAGGTGGCTCTGGCTCGGAGACTGCTGTGCAGCGCTCCGTGGGATCGGTACCGTCACTGAGGGAAGTTTCAGGGCGTCTTTGGCCGTCTGGTCTGCCTCCTCGTTCCCTGGGATGCCCGTGTGGCTTGGTAGCCAGTTTAGTGTTATGTTTCTGTGTTGTTCTTGTATGTGAGTTGCAATGGTGTGTATGTTAGTTGTTATGACGATGTTGTCTGTCGGGTGTTGATGTTCTAGTGTTTAGAGGGCACTGAGTGAGTCGGTGTGGATGACAATGCTGTCTGATCTGGGTGCTGCATCTTCCAGGGCTTTGAGGATGCCGACGAGTTCTGCCTGTAAGGTCGAGGAGCCATCTGGCAGACGGAAGTGGTCGATAGAGGTTGGGTGCACGAAAGCTGCTGCAGTTCTTCTGGTGGTAAGGTCTACCGACCCATCTGTGTAATATAGCTCCACTCCTTGATGCGGCACCGCTTTCTCTGCTGTTAGTGCTTGCCGACGGAACTAGGAGTGGCTCAGGCTGGCTTTCTTGGAGGAGAGCTGTACAATTGAGATTGTCCACGGCAGTACACTCAAAGGTGGCGGCTCCGTGTAGTCAGGATGTTGTCGGTCTGGACGGTGTTGTGAGAATAGGTGTTGGGCATTGAGGGACGTTATGCCCTGTGCGGAAGCTTTAGCCCAGGTCCTTCTGGCGAACAAAGCCTCGTTCTGTCGAAGCGCCTGCTGAATTCTTTATAGGAGAGCTGTTTTGTTCGGTGGTGTGATGACTTTGTGCAGGAGTGCCGTGTTCAGTGTGTTAATTCGGTCACTAATCGTCGGTAAATGGACCTCCGTGTGCATGGTACAGATTTTGGCCCATCTTGTAGCACCCAGGATAGTATGGAGGGCTTGGTTCTGTATCCTCTCCAGGACCTGAATCTGGGTAAGACTTGCAGTGGTGAGCATGGGGGCACTGTAGTGAATTATTGACCAATTAGCCTGCACATAGAAGGTCCTAAGTACTTTAAAGCATGCGCCTCCCTCCAATCCGGTTAGGGACCTCATGACTCTGAGGTAAGTTCTCGTTCTCTCCTGAATGGCGGCTACGTGCGGCTTGAAACTGAGCCCATTGTCCACCCAAACGCCGAGGTAAGGGTGGCAGGTCGCCCACTCAATGTCCTTTCCGTTGACTGATAGTGGGGGAGATGGCTTGTTGGAGCCGAAGTGGATGGCTTGTGTCTTGGCGAAGTTGATTTTTAGGCCGAGGTCCTGGCATTTTGAGTTTAAGGCTGACAGTGTATTCTGGGCCTTGCGTAGGTAATAGGGGCCTGTGGTTATGACTGCCAAGTCATCGGCATAGCCGAGAATTGTGCAGCCATCTCCAAGCGGGAGTGATACCAGGTTATCTATGAGTGTGTTAAAGAGGTATGGACTGAGAATGCTACCCTGAGGGGTGCCATTTTCAAAAGTCTCGTAGTTGGAGTAATGTCCTTGGAATCGTACACGTCCTCTTCTTTCGGTGAGGAAGTCTTTGGTCCATTTGAGCTGCTTCCTTTGACTCCCTTCCCCGTAAGCGTCGCGAGGATAGTCGTAGGGCTGGCTAACTCAAAGGCCTTCTCCAAGTCTACAAAGGTGACAATAGTTTTTTTGTTGGAGATCATGGAGATCATGTCTACCAGGCACTCCCTCGTCCCCCTGTCTTTGGTGTAGGCGTATATATAAAGGGTGGTTGCGGGACAAACCATTGCAGCCTGTTGTTATATTGTTATATATATTATATATAATAATATGTTGTTATATTATATATAATAATATGTTGTTATATTATATATAATAATATGTTGTTATATTATATATTATATATTGTTGTATTGTTGTTATTGCTCAATAGTTACCTCATGTCCGTATGGACCCAGTTTCGGGTTCTGTAGGACCCTCCTGCCGGGAAGTTCCGGTACTTTGAAGCCTATGTCCGCGTCCCTCTATTAGGTCGCTGCGAGCAAAATTAGCCGTGTGCGTAGAGAGCCTACAGACCCTGTCCCAAAGAGAGGTGACCTCCGCAGTGGGATGAACGGTCACCAACTCTACACCCCCTACTCACATTCAGGTGTCTTGATGCTGATGCTGTACCTCATATAGGTGGATCTGCCGCTGTGCCACCCCGGTTCAGGCTGGATGTTGTCTTGGGTTTGCCTATAGTGACACTGGCACGGTAAGGAAGGTTACCTGGGCCCTTGAGGTCCACTAAGGTAGTAGAATTCTTTTTTTTCTCTATCAAGGGGATTGCAAGGTCCAGGCTGGGGTGCAGGGAGACTTTCCACTATAGCCATATGCACTAAGTACATATATACGACATATATATTTAATATATTAGGTTTGCCCTAATATGACTCTATTACAAGTATAGGTATTGTATGCTAAATATGATATATATGGAGTCAATGATGCAATAAACACATCACATTTCAAACAGACAAGCATGAAATGGCTCTATAATACACAATAACCATAAAATATAGTGATACAACTTGTATTTTGGTGTTTGTTGATGTCTTGTCGCTTCAAATCTATCTCCCGTAGGGAGCTAAGGGTAGTGCCGACTACCCTTAGCCCCGCGGTTCCACAGCAAGGGAGAAAATGGTTTGAGCATCACCCGTAGAGGCGCTACGAGGTAAAAGCCTCGTAGGGTAATACTTACGGTTCCGTAACTCCTTCGAGCATCTCCCCCTGGCATGTAGCACCTCGGCTGATGTGCAGCATTATGTGAAGCGAAGGCCAGGTCCACTACACCCCCAGCTATGTGTGTAGCCTCGTCGTTGTTGAAGAGGACTGCTTGGAGAACGTTGGTCATTATCTCAGCAAGGTGGTAGCCGTTTCTGTTCCTCTTGTTCCCCCTAATCATTTCGTGGTGAGCATTGAAATCTCCACCGATAAATATCCTCTCAGTTGCACATGTGGCGAATAGCTCACCCACGTCGAGCTCTGTTCTATCCGGCGCGTTGTATATGTTATATACCTGGAGCGCGCCCTGTTCCAGTTGTAGGGTGACACCCATTAGCTCTACTCTCTCGCCACAATGGACGGGGTCGTCGACCAGTTTACTGCCTATCGTGTTTCTTACAAGGATGGAACAGCCTTGGGCTTGTCCTACCACCGCTGGTATGTGGTAAGATCTGTAGCCACGACAGTTAATATTGGTCCCCTCTGGGAGCCGTGTTTCCTGTAGGAGGATTACATATTTCTTGTTGATGCGGGCGTCGGCCCGCATCAACGGGCCCGCATCAACCCGTCGCCCGCATCAACATCATCGTCGGCTGGTGGTGTCTGTTCCTGATGCCGTTAATGTTCCATATAAAGATATTGATTTTGCCCTGGCCCCCTCTTTGCACCTGATTGCGCATGCCACAATTCTCCTCTTCTCTGCCTTTATTGCTTCCGTTGCCGGAGTGACTCCCGGGGCCGCGGGATGAGAAAGTGCGTTGTGTCGCTGGGGGCACATTCAGAGACGCTAACGTCCATGCTTAACAACTTAACAACTTTCATCACCTGTTTTGGTATTCTGCGTGGAGATTGATGACGTACCAGTGAACGTTAAGTTGTTAAAACAAGGCAACTGCCTATAGGGTGGTGTTGAGGACGCAACATTCATAAAAATACTCATAAATTGAGTATATATGATGTTTTCTGACTCAAGAACTGAACAGGGCAAGTATACAAACGAAATTATTCCATATAACAAACCCAGCCGCTTGTGGTGATATTGTTTTGGGGTGATGGGACAAGAGTGGTGAGGGGCGGCATATCGCCCGCGCGGGTAGCGACTAGCGATGCCAGACACCACCACGCACGGCTCCGTGGCAGATTGAAGGTATGTGTCTTGCCACTTTTCCTTGTTTAAAACCCGAGCCCTTGTCCACCCAGCAGTGAATGGGTACCGGGTGTTAGCCGGGGGTTTGTACCCCGCCTCCCGGGGTGGTGGCTTCCCCCAACACTAAAGGAAGACGAGCTACGAATAGATATCAAGCGAAAAAGATCACAAGAAGAAGAAGAAGCTCGCCCTATTACTCTGAAGGAATAATTAATAGCTAGAATACAAGGAATTACAAGCCACCGGCGTGTTACCCGCGTGTATGTGGAGGTAGAAACAAGTGTTGAAGCGACGGAGGTGACACAGGGGATGAAAGAATGATGGAATAAGCTAGAAAATAGAAATAAGTACAACGACCTTGAAAATGCAGGCCGCGGCTGCTGCCTTGTGATTGGCTGACACGTTTGAGACACAATCTGATTGGCTGGCACGTTTGTTTTTACACAATTGTGATTCGCTGGCGAGGCTGTGACGTCATTGTAGTCGCTCAGCCAATCAGCTATTGGTGCCGATAGCAACCATATGCCGCCACTGCCATGTCTTGTACCGGAATACCCACTAGCGCCGAGGTGTAGAAATAGAGGGATGTGGTTGAGTGAACAACCGTGGCCTTTAACTCTCTCAGAATGTCTGCCCTGGGCCTTTGGCTTGTTCTGGGTTTCTTTTTTTCTTTTTGTGCGTGCTCGGCCTCGGGATGAGGTGTGGGCGTCTCGGGATGAGGTGTGGACATCTCGGGATTAGGTGTGGACATCTCGGGATGAGGCGTGGACGTCTCGGGATGAGGTGTGGACATCTATGGATGAGGTGTGGACATCTCGGGATGAAGCGTGGACGTCTCGGGATGAGGTGTGGACGTCGCGGTGTGAGGTGTGGGCGTCGCGGTGCGAGGTGTGAGCGTCAAGGGACAAGGTGTCATACCGTTGACAATTTTCTTCGACATGGCGTTCAGTTTTTTGGTGTCTACAGGTTTCCCGAGCATGGTGACTGGTGGCTTCCGCGAAAGTTTGAAACATGCTCTCGCGGTCCGATTTCGATAATGTTATCTGTTCGGTTTTCATCTCCGGTGCAAGGACGTTGGGGTGTGGGTGTTCCATGGCTGGTCGGCATTTTTTGGCGGGACGACAATTCTTTCTCGGTGACGGCTCTTTTGCATTGCCCACGTTGCTGCTTGCCCTAGGGCAGGGAATTCGGTGTTGACTTGTGCGGTGGTTACTTGTTGTTGCGGAGTTGAATCCCACGTCAAGGTGGCGGCCAGTGCTGGTTTGTGGGGGATTGTACTTCCCCACGTTGAAGTAGTCGCTAGGGCTGGTCTTTGGGAGACCATCCAATTCATCTGTGCACCCTTGACACACTGTGTCATCTTTTGCACGTCGACCAGTTCCCATCTGGCCGTGCAGCTCCTGTTCCAGGCGTGGTGTTCCTCCTTGCAGTTTGCTTGTGCTTGCTTATGCAAGCCTGTATCTCGTGAGCTCCCGCTCATACTCCGCATCTGTCGGGCAGGGTGCAGTTTGCCCGGTGATGACCGAATTTCTGGCACTTGAAGCACCTGAGTGGCTCGCGGCTGTAGGGACGTGTGTAGAAAGTTCCCCATCTCCCCAGCTCTAACCATCCCGGTAGAATGCCGGTGACCGTTATTTCCACCTGCATCGTGTACTCGTCTTCCCAGTTCCTGCATCTCTGTGCCGTTAAGACTTTTGGGTGTTTCGTTATGACAGACAGTGGTATTAGAAGGTGGTAGTGGAGCAGGACTCCTTTCGTCGTCCCATTGCTTGTGTTGGAAGGCCTTAGGTGAAGTGGGATTAGTTTTCCATTCTTCGGGATCTGTTTCATGGCTATGATTTCTTCGAAAGTCTCCATGTCCTGGTGTAATAGCAGTACTTGACCTGACATGAGAAACTTCATGGGTAGTTTTCGTGAGGGGGAGAGTAGTTTTTCTATCTCCTCCGCCACGTCCACAGGTGAGGGGAAGCCTTCCGTAAAAGGAACTACTACTTTGGGAATGCCGGTCTGGGTCGGTAACGTGGGATGCTCTTTTACTGAAATCGGTGGAGTAGCTTTGGCGTCCCTGCGTTTCTTCTGAAGTTTTTTTATCTCCACTAGGTGAAAAGGTTCCTCCTGGCCCTCTGGTGAGGCCTCGCTACCTACCTATTTGTATACGGGGTCAGGGAGGGTTACCAAATATATCCTACCTAACGACACCGTACAGTACATATTGTCGTGCCTACACACCGGCACAGGATTTGTATTATGGTTTTATTCATGGTACAGTGTAGGTTTAGGAGTGATAAGGGTTGCTTGAAGTGATAAAAGGTGTTTGATGTTACAAGTAAAATTCCGGGTTAAACCTACGTACACCCTAGCTTATACAAACTGTATGCACAGCCTAGCTTACACAGCCTGAATGAACAGCCTACATTACAATCCCTGTATGTAACCCTAGCTTACACACCCTGTATGTACAGCCTATCTTACACATATTATACTATGTACAGTAGGGTGGGTCAGAAAATTGAAAGTTGTTGTATTCTTTCGCTTTATAGATATTTTAATACACTTCGATTGACGGTGTGGCAGGAGAAGTATCAATGTGATTGCTTCATCATTAGGGGTCGCACAGGAAGGTTGCACTCAGTCACCCGTAAGACGTAATAGAGGTAGGTTGTGATGCAGTGTCACTCGTGCCCTTTAACACTCAGCGATTTAAACATGTGAGTGTTTACTGTTAAACCATCTAAGAACAGTCCATAATCACAATAAATTTGTTATTTATTAATAAGTAGCATCAAAATAAAACCCATTAATGGGATAGTGGCTTCTTTCACGAAAATAAATCACTAAAAAAGTCCCCAGCACACTGACAGTATCCAACACACTGACTTCATATGTGAAGAATGGCAGTCATGGCCTACTCCGCCGGAATACAGAAGATCTTGTAGTGCCTAAGATTTATGATGGAAAGGCTGAACCAACAGCAGTAGTGATAGGTGAGGTCCTTACTGAGTGGAACCTGTAGGACCGCATCGTTGTTGTCTGCTTTGTCACAACGACAGTGAATACGGGCGGCAAGTCGGGAGTCTGTCTTCGCCTTGAGATGATGCCAGACGAGCCACTGCTCTACTTTGCATGCCGTCATCATGTTCTCGAGAACCTATTAGATAAGGTGTTTTCCTCTCTTTTCAAAGAACAGTCCAAAGGACCAGAAGTCAGCCTCTTCCTTGACTTCAAAAACATGTAGCCACAAATAGATCAAACAAAGTACTCCACTGGCATGAATGATGAAACTATCATGCTGCGGGTTCAGCCGTGGTATGAAGAAATTATACAGCTTTCTCAAGCATTTCTGCAGCAAAGTATCATCGTGACGATTACAAAGAGTTCCTGGAGCTTACAATAATCTTTCTTGGGTCAGTACACCACACCTACTAGGAATATAATCTCAAAATTTTACATGAGGGGTAAAGGTTTGTTACAAGCTGTCACCCATGCTATGATTGAACCATGACACCTCTTGAGCAATATTAGCCTAAATGACACTTGATATTTTGATATGGAACCTCACAGTGGGTTATTTTGTGAAAGAGGTCAATCGCGAAATATCAGATTTTCTCGAAAATACAAAAATGTCAATAAAATGACCAATAATGCAGTTACAAACTTTATTTTGGTGTCAAAATGAGCAGAATAACAAGCCATATTGTAAAAATATTGCTTTATGCTATAATAATGAGTATAGACTAAGAATATTATATGAAAAGGGGCCAATCGCGAAATATCGGATTTTCTCGCAAATACAAAAATGTCAATAGAATGACCAATAATGCAGGTACAAACTTATATTTGGTGTCAAAAGGAGCAGAATAACAAGCCATATTGTAAAAATATTGGTTTATGCTATAATAATGAGTAAATTTAATTACTTATTACAAACATAACATACATCTAGTGAAAATTTAAGTAACGCAACAGTGAACGATGGACGCAAAAGGCGCATCATTGCATATATGCAAGTTTACATGTACATGAAATGAAATGAAAGAATGTCGTGTTTAAGTCACTCAGAGTCCGTTTCAATTGCCACACTGTATGGGTTGTGACACACTCCGTTATTACAGGTACATGCAGCTATGCACTTCAAGTTCTTGGCCCTACAAGAGCATCTGGAAGTTGCACAATTTTTGCACTTGCAGCAGACTATGTCTGTGAACTCGTTTGGCAGAGGATCGTCCACACTGACGTGTGGGTGTAGTCTCCTCGTAACATCCACTTCCAATGGGCGACTCGATTTCAGGGATTGGTACATCTGCCTGGAACCACACCTGAGCCTGGTGGTGTGCGCGTTTGATGTGTTGTTCAAGACATTTTCGAATTGGCGGAAGCTTTTCTTGGTCTTTGGTGCTCTTTTGAAACATGCGGTATCGCACATCGTTGATGTTAGTTTCGTCCGAAGCTGGTGAGTAAATGCGGCAGAAGAACTCTTCCACATTCCGTATGGTGATTCTGACAGAATGCCACGTCCGAGGTCATCAAGCAATGCTTCGTGTTTCTGGAATACCTTCCATGTCGTCTTTTTTTCCGTGTCCACTTGGTTGACTGACTGTGTCACATCCTGTAACCGCATGGTACACCAGGATGTTACGCTGCATGGTCGGTGTCAACTGTATGTCGTGCACAGCCACATAACGCCGTTCCTGCCTTGTGCCAGTTCTCATCCAGAGCTCTCCACTTAATTGTCCCACGAAGTATGTGAGCAGTACCAATACGTCGGTGTCCCTGCACGAGACTATGATCCGTTCGTATCCATCCATATAGGCCACCTTGGCATGCAAAATTATACGTGTATCGGCCTCCTCGTGAGATGATTGCAGCTGTTCAACATCAGACCCCTGTGACAATGCTACTTTGGTTTCTTCCTCAAACCCACCTGCAGTGATCAACTCACAAGTGGATCGGCTCTTTTTTGCCTCCAACATCATTTGATCGCTGAGAAACTTGGTAAGATTTGCCTTGTTTTCTGGTAGGTCCATGAACTGCTTCCAGTTGGCAGGGAGTGGAATCTCTCTGCTGTCGATCTTGCGCCGGATAGAACGTACTCGCCCCTCTCTCCTTTCCCGGGTCCCAGACTTGATTGATGTGATACGATATCGATCGAAAACCACATCGACTCTTGAGCAGTGCTCATTGAAATGACTGAACACTGATGCATTGAAGACATCAGCCAGATCTCCAAATGACTTTGCCCCCGTTGGTTTTCCAATGGCTTGTACCAATGCCTGACCATCTATGATAAAACATGTATTAAGCGAAGACTTTGGCAGGACCTCAACAGTCACTCCATCCTACAAGATCTTCCCGAGCGCAGCTTTATTCGTAGGACGTAGGCGTCCTGCCGTGTCTGCCAATGACAGTGGTACCGGTGTTAGTTCATGACTCAGAAGACTTTTAAGGTCTATATCACGTCCGAAGTCCTGTGCCACAAGAAGCCGCTGGAACAGAAGCCTGTCTGCTTTGATAGTTTGACCCTTTTGACTAGCATCCTTTCTCGTTTCTAGTGTGTACATTGCCGTCAGTGTAGGACTCTGTGACTGTTTCAATTTTACATGAAAGCCGACGTCTTGTTTGCAAATCCGTGATTCCACAAATTCTTTGATCTTTGATTCTCCATGGGTTTCAGCGGTCAGTAGAGCGTTCTTGATGTTTTCAGGGGCAAGATCCATTGTCATCAGACAGGTCAACTCGTCGCCGGCGCTGCTCTCACTGTCAAATATTGTGAATCGTTATAACTTTTCCTGTAGCTTTTGAACATCTTCTCTGTCCCTCTTTATTCTTGCTGGACATCTTTGTACGCAGATGTTGCATACTTGGTGTCATCGATTTGAAGTTTGTAACTGCATTATTGGTCATTTTATTTACATTTTTGTGTTTCCGAGAAAATCCGATATTTCGCGATTGGCCCCTTTTCCTATAATATTCCGAGTCTATACTCATTATTATAGCATAAAGCAATATTTTTACAATATGGCTTGTTATTCTGCTCATTTTGACACCAAAATAAAGTTTTTAACTGCATTATTGGTCATTTTATTGAAATTTTTGTATTTTCGAGAAAATCTGATATTTCGCGATTGACCTCTTTCACAAAATAACTCACTGTGAGGTCCCAAATCAAAATATCAAGTGTCATCCACGCTAATATTGCTCAGGAGGTGTCATGGTTCAATCCTAGTATGGGTGATAGCTTGTAACAAACCGTTACCTCTCATGTGATTTCTGGGCCCCTTTTCACATAATATTTCTAGTCTAAACCGCTCCTCCGTCCAGTTCAGTGTCCCGGGTGCACTACATCGTGCAAGATTAATGGCAAGGGCCATTTATGCTTTGAAAATCAGGATATTCCTTGATCAGTGCGAACAGCTTCGTCCCAAATGTTCGTATATTCGTGGACCCAGTCGAAATACCAATTTCCGGGGGAAACTGACAGACTTCTGCGTTTTCAGTGTGAGATACTACGTTAGAGCATGGTTCTCCGCCACGTTAGCAGCTGCTTCTCCTCACCTAGACATAACTCTCATCAAGGAACTAGCATCACACACTAACCAAGCCATTAGGGACGTCGGGACAAAAGCCTTCTCTCGTCACCTTTGGTACCTATCTGAGGTGACAGTTGGGCTTGAACTGTTCGACGAAGAAGTTTCCATTATGGAGAAAAGGGAAATGGTCCACCGTATAAGCACTGTTAAGGGTTTGGAAGAACCAAGTCCTCGTCTCCACTTGACCCCCGAGGATGTTGTGAGTAAAAACCTGTCAGAGTTCTTCACCAGTACGACGAAGAAACTGCTGCAACATCTGGACATTGACTCGTCATTTTTGGGCACTGGTCCGGTTACCTGGACAACGACAGAAGCATATGCTCGAGGAAAGGAACGTGTGACTAAGCCACTGGTGACAAACGAAGTGGCAGAGCGCGGCGTGGCCGCTATTCAGGAGTTCACAAAGAATGGCAGGACCAAGCAAGAGGATCAGCTACAGGCAATGATTCAAATCGTTGGTGAACATCGAAGACGGTAAACAACAGTAATATCCTGTTGTAATAGATCCCTTCATTGTATTCTGTCACTTTCCGTAGTATTAGTAAGGAATATACATCTTTTTACACATTTGTTTTAAATATATATAAAATTTTGCATAAATGTGTCTTTTTTCCTAACTTAAGTTTCGTTGTGCGACCCCTAAATGATATCCGATCCGTGAGATAATTCAAACATGCAATTTTTACTTCAAGTGGAACATCCACGCAACCAAGCAAAGAAATTTGACAACTTTTATTTTTTGCCCTATATACAGTGACCCACCCTAATGTACAGCCTACCTTAGAAAACCTGTATGTACAGTCAAAACCTACAGTATACTGGACTTGCTACTTAGTTTGGGCTATTTCCAGTGGAGGTCAATGCCGCCATTCCTGATATTTTCGAACACCACTCCCATTTCCCTTCCTATGGTTTATCAGTATAAATGATATACTGTTATCTTCGTAAATGTATGTTCCATAATATTATCAAATAAAACACAGTAAAACACGCTAAAGAAATGCCATTATGAGAGACTGAAGTGAATATTAAGTTCATGCATATTTCTTCAGACTCTCATAATGGTATTTCTTTTGTGTATTTTACTGTTTTGTATTTGATAATATTATGGAACAAATATTTACGAAGATAACAGTATATCATTTATACTGATAAACCATAGGAAGGGAAATGGGAGTGATGTTCGAAAATGTCAGGAATCGCGGCATTGACCTCCACTGGAAATAGCCCAAACTGAGTAGCAAGTCCAGTATACCGTAGTCTATATCAACTAACTATATCAGTTTATACTGATAAACTATCAGTCTACTGTATTCATGTACAGTCTACTGTACTACTTCTGCGACTTCGAAGGATTCCTGCAAGGACTATTGGTTTGATAACTGGTCTGTATTCTGGGACTGAGAGTGCTGTGAAGTGTGGGGCAGGTGTATCCAGCTTCTTTCCTGTGAATACAGGAGTGAGGCAAGGGTGCGTCCTTGCCCCATCACTTTTCAACGCTTGTATGGACTGGGTATTGGACAAGGTTGTAGATCAAAGTGATTGTGGAGCATCCGTCGGCAACACCAAGATCACTGATCTTGTTTTACCGATGATGCAGTAATCTTTGCTGAGTCGCTGGAGGTCCTGGTGATGGCTCTCGAGGCGCTGCACGAGGAGGCAAAGCCTTTGGGACTTGAGGTCTCCTGGCTCAAGACCAAGGTCCAGGTATTTGGAGACTTACTAGATGAAGCAGTACAGTCTGTTCATGCGTGTGGCGAGGACATTGAGATCTTGCAAAGCTTTACATACCTTGGTAGCGCAGTCCATAATGACGGCGGGTCACGTCAAGAAGTCTTACGGCGGATTGGCATAGCCCACGGTGTTATGGACTCGCTCAGCGGGAGTATTTGGCGTTGTCGGTACCTGTGCAGGAGGACAAAGATCCGGATCTTCAAGTCGCTTGATCCCTGTCTTACTCTATGGTTGTGAGACATGGACACTAAATAGTGACTTGAAGAGACGAATCAATGCCTTTGGTAATAAGTGTCTTCGCAGAATCATGGGGCATCGCTGGGATGATTACGTGTCAAATCAGCGATTGCACCGTGAGACTGAATCGAGGCCTATTACCTGCATAGTCCGTCAGCGCCAACTTCGGCTATATGGGCATGTGGCACGCTACCCTGAAACCGATCCTTCCCATCGGGTTGTATCTGTAAGAGACAATCCGGCGTGGAGGAGGCCAAGGGGGCGCCCACAAGGCTCGTGGCTGGGGCAAGTTGATGTTTCTTGTCGAGAGCTGCTTGGTATGGGAAAGGAGCCTGCATGGGAACTCGCGCGTGGTGACCCCCGGGAGTGGCGTCGTAGGGTGGGCGAGGCGACGCGCCCCCCGGCGTATGCCCCCAATGATTGATTGATTACTGTATTCATGGAACATTTTTTTACTTGCCGATCCGTTTGATGGTGTTATTTTTTTTGTTAACGCTAATTTATGCATGGTGCTAATGGCTGCGTTCAGTAAGGCCCTCCACCGCAATACAACTCGTCCCCTCACCCTACTGAACACTTCACAAAGAGCATTGCTACCAGGATAGCAGCTATCGAAATTTATCGCTGTGGCTATTCATATTATTGCAGAATAAATTGTTGATGTCCCTGTATTTGATGCAGCAGAAGTTATAGCAGCAGGAAATTAGATATTAAGGAGACAAGAAGAGGAGAGAAAAGAGGAGAGGCTTTATTTGCCCTTTGTTCACATACCTTATTGTGGCGCGAGCTGGCAACCCAGAGCTCGGCAAAAACCACGGTGACGTCACAATTCGCACTGTGCGCATTGCCTTACTGAACGCAGCCCTTATCTTACACAGCCTTTTTACCGCCTAGCTTTAATATTTTAATAACTTACCTGAAGACCGTAGATCGTATCAGCTGTTGTCATATTGGGATATGTACACTGTGAAGCCCTTGTCACACACTCCAAAATCGAACCGCGTTAGCGCCACTAATTCGAGTATTCGCTATCGTGATATTTGACCACGATAAACACCGATCACAATAGGCTCACAACAATGTCACGATGTCTGTAAGCATGTGTCATGATGGTCGCAAGATGTTCACGATGGAGTCATGATAGCTGTAAGACTAGTCACGAGTGGCAGATTTGGAAAAATAACGGTCATTTTGTCGTCACAATAAAACCACGATAACCACGTTAGTGTCATGACGGTGACATGAACGTATCACGATAGCATCAAGAGCACAAACTATAGCAACATTCCCCTCACGGGGGGTTCTAGTTGGAAAATGGGATGGTTGTGGTGGTGGGAATGTGGGTGCGAAAACAGGGATGGGTGGTGGTGATGGAAAGAAAGGTGGGGAAACGGGTTTGAGGGTTTGTGATGCAGAAAGAGGGGGTAGGGATACATGTTTTTGTTTTGTTTTGTTTTTGTGTTGGAGCCATATATCGCCTGTAGGCTATTATTATTATGTGTAATAGCGCCTGTAGGCTATTATTATTTTTTTGTTTGAGGGCTTAGGTGGTTTGCCCTGCACATTCTTGAGGGCTGTGATGGTTGGCCCTCGCCCGTGGTGGCGCAGGCTGGATTTTTATAGTGACACCTGTGTTGATAGGAGAATATCTAGTTTTCTGTGATGGTCTACCCTCAGTTAGGCTCATGCTGCCATGTGGTGCTCCCTCCCCCGCACTTGGAAAAACAGGAATGCAGCATGCGGGTTTCTTCAGCCACTCGATGATGGAGTTTACAGTTGCTCCTTGGTAAAACTTGAACTCGGGACCTTGTGCTCACCTACCAGGCTCTTGTCGACCGCGTTAAATAGGGTCGAAAGAGTTGTCCCAGGCTAGATTAAAACTCGGGACATCGAGCTCACCACCATAAGACACTAACCACTCGGCCACTGCTTCCCCCAATTGAATGTGTGCGTAACGGCTTTTTATCGTCAGGATAGACACACGACGATTACGGCAGTATCACGTAGCTGCTGCAAATATAACGATAGCGTCACGTTAGACTTACAATAGCGCTGCATTCAATCAATCATCAATCATTGGGGGCATACGCCGGGATGCACGTCGCCTCGCCAACCCAAAGAAGCCACCCCCGGGGATCACCACGCGCGAGTCCCCATGCAGGCTCCCTACCCACACCAAGCACCTCTCGACAGGAAACATCAACTTGCATAACAACGAGCCTTGTGGGCGCTCCCTTTGCCTCCTCCACGCCGGATTGTCTCTTGCATATACAACCCGGTGGGAAGGATCGGTTTCAGGGTAGCGTGCCACATTCCCATAGGGCAGAAGTTGGCACTGACGGTCTATGCAGGTAAAAGGCCTCGATTCAGTCTCACGGTGCAATCGCTGATTTGACACGTAATCATCCCAGCGATACCCCATTATTCTACGATGACACTTATTACCAAAGTCATCGATTCGCTTCTTCAAGTAGCTATTTAGTGTCCATGTCTCACAACCTTAGAGTAAAACAGGGATCCCAAGCGATTTAAAGATCCGGGTCTTTGTCGTCCTGCACAGGTACCGACAAAGCCAAATACTCGTGCTGAGCGAGTCCATACACCGTGCGTATCACCTGCATGTGGCAATAGCGCTGTGTTGGTACAAAATCGGGAGCTTCTCAATTGTAGTGCTGCATAACTTTGTATTTGGCCGTTGGCGCATGCGTCACATCAGTCACGATAAACCATAATCGAATATGACGGCGGGAAATTTGACCACGGTAAACGCCGATCACGATAGCCATGATAACGATAGCAATGCCACTATGTCTTTAAGTATGTGTCATGACGGGCGTAAGATGGTCACGATGGATTCATGATAGCTGAAATGATAGCATGAAAAATAACGGTCATCCTGTCGGCACGATAAAGCTACGATAATCACGATAGTGCCATGACGGTGCCATTAACGTATCACGATAGCGTCAAGAGCAATAACAACGTTCCCCACACGGGGGTGGGTGCTATTGGAGAATGAGGTGGGATGGTGGAGAAACGGGTTCGGGTGTTGGTGATGGAGAAAGGGGTGATTGTGTGTTGGGATGAAGGTGGAGAAACGGAGCAGGGTGCTTGTGATGGATAAGGGAGGGATAGGATACAGGGATACAGGGATACCTCAAGGGATGGATAAGGGGGGTTGGTGGTGTGTTGGGATGAGGGTGGGAAAATGAGGGTGGGTGATAGGGATGGATAAAGGGATGGTGATGTGTTGGAATGAGGGTAGAGAAACGGGGTTGGATGTTGGTGATAAAGAAGGGGGTGGGGCAACGGAGATGGGTGTTGGAAATGGAGAAGGGGGTGGCTGAATGGTGATGCAGAGGGGGGGTAGGGATGAAGGTGGCCGTAACGGTTTTTTATCGTCATAATAGACATACGACGATCACAATAGTGTCAGGTTGCTGCTACAAAGATAACGATAGGGTCACGTTAGACTTGGGATAGCGCTGCGTTGGGTACAAAAATCGGGGAGCATGCCGAAGTTTTAGTGCATGCACTAACTTTTCGTGGCTTCGGCCGAGTGCACCAAGAGCGTCACGATCGGTCATGATAGATCCATAACCAGGACTATAACGGCGCTATTCATTGCATTATTTGGTGCTATCGTGGTTTATTTATGGAATGTGTGATGGGGGCTTAAACAGTGTAGAGCTCCACTGCGCGGGAGAAAGAGCCTCGCCTACATAGGGATCGTGCGGTCATCAATATGGTGGCCGTTCTCTTCTCCATTCTCACAACAGCAAGCACCACCACCACCACCACCACCCCCACCACTACTACCACCAGCACCAGCGTCAGCAAAAGTAGCAGTAGTTGCAATAGTAGAGGTACGTAATAGTTCAAACATTTAATGAAAAAAAATATGGACAAGCTAGGAATAAAATTGATTTGATTATAAGTATTGCGAATTCTAAGGTATATACGTACAAATAGAATGTATGGAATAAATATGTAACATGCATAAGACAGATATCAAATTCACCATTAAGCTATGAAGGGATCAGTATCCATATTGCAAACAGGGACCTTAGCCTCTCCTTATGTCTCTGTATCCGAATTATCCTTGACTTAATAACATCAAGATCCTCGTCAAATATATTGATATTTTAATGATTTTCAAATAAATATATAATATAAGTCACAAAGAGAACATTGTCCTAAAAATGAATATTATATTTGATAAAAGCAATGTTTGATCTAAGCATTTTATTTTTAATCTTGCCTGTATGATGGCTGAGATGCCTCAATAATAATTGTTGTCCTGTTTCTGCAGTTATGTGTCTGCTGGCATAATATAAGTAGATACTCTAGACATAAGTTTCAAAGAATTGTTGCATGCAATATTAAAGGTTTTGAAAATACGATTACTAAGAATTGAAAACTGGGGCATCATTCTATAATGCCAAACTAAACTCAAGACAACAGTAAGAATTGAGTGCAAATAAAAGAACATTGAAATCCAAAGACTTAAAACATCTACCTACATATACAAAACTATTTAAAGATGAGTAAAATGAATTTGTACACAAATCAATGTCATCATTATCTATAAAAGTGTATGAAATATTTTGCTCTAATTATTTATAGCAGCTCGCAATGCTTATTACAGTCATCATCATGAAGTTTTATGTTATCAGATACTTTCTTTTCTTAAATTAAACCTTATATACATATTTTTTTTATGTTTATAACATGTTTGTGATTTTCAATTTCAATTCATAAGCGTTTGTACAGTACCTCCATGTCGTCTTAGGACGCAGCAAGGAGAACCAGATCAGCATACCACAATGTTGAGTATGTGAATACCCAAACTTCAGCTTGTTTCCTGAGCGAAAATGTTTCCAATTGTTATCATATATACAAAAATTAAATATAAATGGGAATAAAACACATCCGTACCCTGCCTTACTCTCTGCTCAATAAAATCAAAGTCACAATATTGGAATATTGACATCTGACTTATGCTTACTGATTTCTTGAATATGAGAGTCAACTCAATATGTATAGCTGAGGATAAGATTTCTTACCCAGCAGAAAATGGTCAAATTTATAAGACTTTTTTGAGATCAACAAAACAGGCTTTGAGAGATGACCTTGCTGTAATGTACTTTCTCAGAACCCCTTTTACCAAAAAATAAGCATCAGTAGGGGATGATGCTTTGTTAAATCCTAACTGCTTAATGTGTAAAGTGAGTTTTCAGTTAAGAAATTTATAACGTGAAACTTTAAAAAATCAAAAGACATGAAGACAGCATCACCCGACTATAGTTAAAGGGAAACTGTTGTATTTTTCTTATCTTTGGGTAATAGAGCAATAGTGCCCCTAAGCAGATCACCGACAATTCAACGATGTGAATAGCCTATTTTGTAATACAGACATACGCAAAAAAATACCCTGTGAAGCATTTTCAAGGAACACCAGATGAATTCCATCATAGCCAACTCCATCATTTACAGAAAATGTGTTATTGTTCTGTAGTAGCACTAAAAATTCGTAAATTTACTATATTTTTGACTAGCCTCATTCTTATAACTCTCTCAGGAAATAAGTGTCATTTCTTGTAGAAAGTTCAGCTTGGCTCTTTAGAGGTATACATACAAATAGTTGAGCAGTTTGTGAATAATCTGATCAAGTGATAATCCCATCAATTATGCAACTAAATATTTTCCCTTCCTCCCTTTCTCTTATATCCTTCCAAAAATAGTTTTTTTATGTATTACTCTAAGTTTGAGCGTAACATTGCTACTTATTTCTTGTTCATTATTCTTACAATAATTATGTATTAATTAATCTCTTTCTGGTGGTTAGCATGGCATCATAGTTAGGAGATTCATGGTTAGTAGTATTAATTAGTAGGTTAATGGGGAGCATAGCGTCATGGTTAGCAATATTAGTATAGCAAAGTAGTAATAATATTAGTATATGTAGTAGTAGTAGTAGTAGTAGTAGTAGTAGTAGTAGTAGTAGTAGTAGTAGCAGCAGTAGTAGTGGTAGTAGTATTAGTAATAGTAGTTGTGAGAGAAACATATATTATATTGACCGCAGCATCAGCTTTATACGCGGTTTGATAGAAAAGTTGCCAATAACAGCCATACTGTAGTATTACTCGCTTATGTAAAAATAATCAATCAGACATTGTGACGTTTCATTAAAAAAAAAAGAAGCTCAAAATTGCGGTAGCAATGAAAACATTCCTCTTATTACACAAAGGTTTTGTTAATAATGATTCTCTCTCTCTCTCTCTCTCTCTCTTTCTCTCTCCTCTTCTCTCTTCTCTCTCTCTTTCTCTCTCTCCTCTCTCTCTCTCTCTCTCTCTTCTCCTCTCTCCTCTCTCTCCTCTCTCCCCTCTCTTCTCTCTCTCTCTCTCTCTCTCTCTCCTCTCTCTCTCCTCTCCTCTCTCCCTCTCTCTCTCTCTCTCTCTCTTTTTTTTTGTGTGTGAAACAAACAAGGTCAATGTGATTTCTACATATCAAGAGATGGCTTTTTACCGTACTCAACTGTTATGATTTTTCAAAAGGCAAGTCCTCTCACCCAAGGCTTCAACAAGAGGTAAAAGAACGTAATCATTGTCAGTCAGTTAAGCAAGAAATCATTTGCAAACTACAACTGGCAAACACCTTCTCAAATTGTAATTTGTACGTTGCTTTCCGAAATCACTTGAGTAATGTGTCAAGAAAAAGATGTCTTCATCCAGTGTCATTTTAGATGTACAAATTGGCAATGACATAAATTGAGCGATTCATTCTATGTCACTTAAACTGCCTTCATGTATTAAAAGTTTTGCACCACTACATTGGGTTTTGCCCCACTACACCGCTGCTGTAAACAATCAACAGATCACGCATGCGGCACGGTGGAGATCCCCTCCACTAGTAGCTGAAACTGTACCGCTCACTTTACATTTATAGTGGCTGGTTTTAGAAAATTTTAAACGCTACATCTTTATCAAATCTAGTAAAAGGATTCATGTTGTATTCATTTATGTATTTAATACATCATTTATATTGTTCATTTAACATCGAATAAGTACATTGAGGATGCTTTATTTTCATATCCGTCAACATATGATCAATTTTGAAAAACACTTCTTGATTTGTATTTGATTTCCCAGGAAACATTAACACTTTACAGATTCGGGTCTATAATTGAACAAGGCTTGATTACATATTGGATGGAGAACGTTCCGAATATTACAGAATGTGATAACGTTCCAAAGAAGATGCTAGTGACTTCCCACATCTCCCTTTCTAACATCTGGGTAAGAGCGAAAAATATCAAGATTGATTATATTGTATGAGACAACAGTGTACCGTTGTGTGAGCTAATATGTTGTTCTGTGCCTCAGGGAGTGTTTGCAGTGTTGGGCGGCGGTGTGGCTGCTGGGTTGCTAGTCTTGTATGCTGAGCTGCTTATCACATCTACCAAGAAACATTGCCTTTTTCTGGCATCTCCCATGGACTAAGAGTTCGACAGCGTGAACGGAACGAAATAATTTCATATTATCAACATATCGAGACGCTGAATGCTATACATTACCTTTCTTTCTATCTTTCTCTATATCTCTTTTTATCTCTATCTCTATCTCACTTTTTCCAGGAATGCCCAACTAATAGAAGTGTAATAAAGCGGCAAATGTATGTGACATATTTCAATCAATAACTATAATCCAAACCATCAGGAAATGTGGAAAAAATAACATACTGCGCAAATATACAACTAATGAAAATACTTAATCATAACTAATCCTTACTATCATATATGAGTTGCGTTCAGATCAGACAGATTGTCACAATCTTTGAAAAATAACATACTACGTAAATATACAACAAACGGAAATACTTGATCACAATTAATGTATAATGTAATAGTTCACTTACGTTCAGATCAGAGAGGCTGTCACGTTCTCTATTCAGATGACTACAGTAACAGCGGCCAAACCAAGAGACAGCAACAAGTTTATTCGGGATACGGGGGAGAAATACTGATTTCCCCCGGAGACTCCCCTATTAATTAATTATCTTGGCCATTAGTAGATGGACGTTCCTATTCACTCAAAGTAGGGAGTTCCTGATCTTTTGTACTAGTAGACAAACATTCCTGGTCAGGGTGTTCCTGGTCTGTGGCTGCATCACCTTCACTTTGAGCTTTAGTTAATGGATCCGATGCTATTATATAGCTTGGAGTTGGGTGGTCAAATATACAAACCCTAGACTCACTGTCTTCCTCCTGCTCTACGTCTGTGTCTGTCATAATCTAATGAAGGTCCTCTAAAAGTTTTCAAGTAATGTTTTCATCTAGTCGTCGCCTACTTGACATGCTGGTAATCTGAAATACAGACCATCCTAATAGAATATAAGTATGTAATATAAATTATAATTATGTAATATATAGTATATAGATATATTATAATATAATATATATATATATATAATATTATATATATATATTATATATATATTATATATATAATATATATTTATATATATATATATTATATACTATATATATATTATATATATATGTAGTTTATTATATATGTATTTATATTATATATTTATACATATATATTATATATATAATATATATTATTTTTATATATGTATTTTATATATATTTATATATATATATATATATATATATATTAAGTGTATAGTATATATAATATATATTAAAAGAGATAGGAGAGAAGAGAGGGGGAGTAGAGAGAAGAGAGGAAGGAGAGAGAAGAGAGAGGGAGAGATAAGAGGAGAGGTAGAAAAGAGAGAAGAACAGAGAGAGAGAGATATATCGGAGAGAATTTTCCCTGAGACAAGGATCTCGTTAAAGTGTAGCTATCAGCGTTATTATCTTCTTAAAAATATTTTCTCTTGTCTTAAAGTGTCTTATTCGCTCTTTGTAATCACTTTATACTTCCCGCCGTAGCTTGTCATGTTTGCTGTATCGCGATTTCGGGCTAAGAACCCTTCTTCAGCAGCATATGGGAAGATGTTTTCCTCAGGAGTTGAGGTGTGCATGCATTAGGATGCTTTTTTTTTCCCTATGCTTCTCTGAAGAAGAAGCACGGCTAAATTAAAGCCCGTCCAGAGTGTTCGGTATTTTAATAATCTAACGGGGGGAGGTAGGAGGAACAAGGGCAGCGAGCGTATACCGAGGGGTATTAATATCTAGTTGGTCACACTGGAGAGAGAACTCAGCCTGGTATTTAATTTTAATTGTTGTAAAGGTTTATTGTACAACTAAGCATACAGGACACACACACACAATACAAGCAGTACAGAATGCATATGCAGGAGCAAAGAAGTACAAAGCGGGCATCAGCCGCCAGTGAGGAGGGTATCCCGTCAGGCTACGGGAGTGGCGTGGAAGACGTTGGACGGTGAGTCACCTGCGTCACTTGTCACCCTGCCGGGCGCGACAGGGTGTGGGTACGTGATGTTCAGCGGGGGGGCGCTGCTCGCAGCACCCCCAACATACGCCCCTCTCGGGGTTGTGTCGGGACCATGATGGGCGGCCCTGCCTTCACGCCCACTCGCAGCCCCCCACCTGCAGGGCTGGGCGGCGGGGCCGGGCCCGGGCCTCAGGGGGGCGGGGCGGTGGCGGGGGACAGGGAGTAGTGCACCAGTGGGGCGACGGGTGGCATCTCCGCAGTGGTCGCACACTATGCCCCTCGAAAGTCCTCCTGTAGCTCCTCTCTGGTGCAGTAGCCCAGACGCACACGCTGCAGTAGTGCGCCATCTGCCCTGGGTTGTTGCTGGGTGGCGTCCAGTGGGTGGTAGTCGGTGGCTGCAGCACGTACCAGGCCGCCTGCCTCTTCCTGGCCTCCAGCTCTCGTGTTCTGTGAGCGCAGTGTGCTGCGGCCCGCCGCCTGCGCCTTGAGCTGCTGTAGGCTGGGAGCACGTGCAATGGTGACGCTGTGGCCGCTGGCGGCTCGCTTGGCGGCCAGCGTCCGCCGCCCCTCGTTACCCCCTCGGACCCCTACGTGGCTGGGGATCCAGTTGAGCCTGAAAAACGCCTTCCCTGCGCGACAAGGCTCTGTAAAGGGTGCCTAGGATGGTGGTGCTGAGCCTCACGTTTGTCCTTGGGATGCGGCTGTTTTTTTGGAAGGGCCTGCAGCGCCCGTCCAGGAGTCGGTGGTGTATTACCACAGTTGCCTCCCGGCGGTGCGGGCATGTTTCGAGGGCGTGCTGGATGGCCACCAGCTCAGTCCTGGAGTGTGGAGCAGTTGTTAGACGTCCGCCAAGACAGCTCTGTCCCACCCGTGGTGACGACGCGGCACCTGTTCTGCCACCTATCCGGGTCGACCGAGCCGTCAGTGAAGTATACACGGCTGTCCCGCTCGGGCGACCTGGGCCATGGCCATCAGCGCGTGCTGCCGCAGCTCCCGGGTGGTGCACATGGCTTTACAGGCAGGCAACTGCGTGGCGGTGAACTCTGCGGCGGGGGGCCCCCACGGGGGCGGAGCATTGTAGGTGGGGGCGGGGACATCGGCCTCCCGCCACGGCCCGGTGATCCCGCGTGAATTTAGGCTGTGGGTGGCTAGCGAGGTGTTGATGAGCCACGTGTTGCCGCGCAGGCACTCGAAAGCCCTGCGTCATGGCCAGCCGGAGTCTCCTCTGCGCCACGCCCTCCACGTCGCGGCGGAATACTCTGGCCACGCGACAGGCCATGATGGGACTGCACCCTGGTGGCGAGGGGCACCAACTGGTCTCGCTCTGCATTACGCAGGCGCTGGACCATCTCGGAGCCCCAGCATGGTCCTCATGGCGTTGTTCTGGAGCACCTCGAGCCGTCCTGCTGATTGGGGAGAGCGCGATGATGACAGGGGCGCAATAATCCACCAGGGAGCGCACAGCCCTGCACATAGTACAGGCGGAGGACAGAGAAGGTGGCGCCGGCGTTAAGCCGCGTCATGGCCCGCATCACGTTCAGCCTGGCCTGCGTCCTTTCCCTCAGGTAGTCAAGCTGCGCCGTGAACGACAGCCGCCTGTCGAGCCACACCCCGAGGTACAGGTAGGAGTCCGTCCAGGCCAGGCCGATGCCCTGTACGCGCAGCTGACAGACTGGGTTTGGCTGCCTTGATAGTCATGGCCCGGGACTTCTGCGTCGAGATCTTGAGGCCCAGCTCCTCGCACTTGGCGGTGATGAGGTCGAGAGCGCGCTGCGTCTTGCAAAGCCTGTCACCCCGCCCGGTGACAACGAGGGCCAGGTCGTTCGGCGTAGCTGAGCAGGACGGTGCCAGCCTGGAAGGGCAGGGCGACTAGCTCTTCCATCAGCAGGTTGAACAGGAACGGGCTGAGGATGCCGCCCTGGGGCGTCCCGTTCTCCAGTTCCTTGTAGCGTGATTTGAGGCCCTGGAACTTGACTCTGGCCCGACGGTGCTGGAGGTAGTCCTCGAGCCAGGCGAGCAGTCTTCCCCGGATCCCCTTCCTCGCGAGGGTGGCGAGAATAGCGTGAGGACTGGTCAGCTCGAACGCTTTCTCAAGGTCGAGGAAGACTGTGACTGTGGGGCAGTTGTTGGCCTGAGTCAGCAGGGTGAGGAGGCTGTCAGCTGTGCCCACGCCGCGGGTGAAGCCAAACACGTGAGGGTGGAGGGCTCCCACGCGCCACTGCAGTCGCGAGAGCACCATTCTCTCGGCTGTTTTAGCCGTGCAGCTGATGAGGGAGATAGGCCTGAGCTTGGTGGGCTCCCTGGGCTTGGGGATGGGCTGAATATCGGCCTCCTTCCACGCTGGTGGCAGGTGGCCTGCCAGCCAATGTAATGCCCATTATTCGGGAGATGATAGTATGAGAATTATTATTATAAAATTCCCGAGTTATGTCTTGTAAGTAATTCTTTTTTTCAGTTTCACATATGACTCATCGTATTTCTTTCTTTCCGCCATCTTTTCTCATCAGTTGGCCATCCTAGACGCCATTTTGTTTATCTTCTTTCGTTCTATCACCCGCCATTTCTTTCCTCGGTCTTCCATTCCCCCCCCCGATATGCCGTATGCGAGGCACAATCCGTAGGATAATTATTCTGCGATCAGTGATAACTAATGATGTCAAAATCTTTTTATCTTTTGCCAGCCATCTGGTCAGACCAAGAAACTCTCCAGAGTCTTAACGTCTTTCAAAATAATCCCTATCGTTATCGGTTAGGGTCATATATGGGCGTTGTAGTAAGGATACACGCCAAAATGAAAGCCCACCAAAATTCTAAGCAAGACTTCCATACCACCTCACTCTCAAATAGGTGTTCGGACTATCGACATTACCTATAAAACCAGCCTTCTTGGATATTAGATTAAAGATATTAAATTCTTCTACATAAAAGTAACCGGTTTGTATTAGGTACAGCCTCTCCTGAGGTACGCGAGCTTTCATTACTTAAATAGTTATTTCGGGATTATAAGTTGTTCATTTGAGGTCACGGTGAGACTTTCCAAACAAGTTCCTTTTTTGGTGCGGGAAGCCCACGAGGCCAAGACGAGTCATTGTTCTCTCCGCGTCCCTGAAGGTAAGACATCTGCTCCATCACTCCGGTGTTTTTTCTCCCTTAGTATATTATATCTATATATTTCTATAAAAAATATATAGGTACAGTTCAGTGTCACTAAGGCATAGATGTTCCGCCCATCCTGATAAGTGTTATTAACGAGATTGTTCTCTCCGCGTCCCTGAAGGCTGGCGCGTCTCCTCTCCACGGCCACATGGTCTTACTGTAACACACACACAACACTGTCTCGCCATATTCTTTCTCTACTAGATACCTATCTTCCATGTGTGATTTATAAATATTAAGTGGTATGTTACCTAGTGTAGGGCAATTCACTGAATAGAAATTCTAGTGAAGGAGATTTATGCTCATAAGAGCTTTATCTCATAACTTAGGAAAAATTCCTACGTCAGGGTGTGAAGTAGCATTTCTTATTTCCGAGTAGAGTTTTCTCGGTATAGTGTTAACCCTTATATGCTGAATATGATCTCAAGTGAGAGACTTACCATGTCACTATGAATAAATAGGATATCATTTGCAAATATAGTTCTTGTGTTATTATAAAAACCCAGGTGATTATTCTGTATTAGGAAAATAATTCCCCACACTTCCAAAAGAGTCCAAGCCTTTACTCGGTATAATTCCACGTACCATTCACGACTACCAAGGTCAAACTAATATTAATATTAATCAAACGTGCCCAGGGAGTAATTCAGTGAATTACTTGCCAGGGCTGGTGGCAGCAATTCCCTTTAACCTAAACCTTATTATCCTTTCTCCTTAGTACATCCCCCTTTTCAGTACTCTCCGTAGTGAGAAGTGGTCAAACTAAATCATATAGTGAAGTCAGAAGACTAAGTTAAATCCTCCATTCAAGTTGTAATCTTTTATCAAATCATCCCCAAATAATATCATTCAAGTAACGTTGACCAGTCATAAAACCCCCATACCAGTGACCCCCAATTTCTGTCAACACACTGGTGACTATAGCGGTGGGTTATTATTTCCTACAAATAACAGAATATCACCTTGGGCAAGTAGCTAGATAGACTCAAAATTCAGGAAAATATGTACAAAGTTTCATTGGTGGGACACAGTCAAATTCCCCAAACATTCGATGTCCCAGGCACGGAAATTAAGATTTTTAGGAAACCGGGAGGAAAAGCAAATTCCTTCTTCTCAGATGAAAGGCTGAATAGTGTCCTGGAATGGCCACATGATCTGTGCATTTTGTGGTTAGGTAGTAACGATATTGCCGACGGCATAGATCCCGGTTCTCTTGCTGACACTATCAAGGAAATTACGCGCACAATAGAGAGGAATTGTGAGGCGGTAGTGTGCATCTGCTTAATAGAACCACGTATCTATTCCGAAAGAGGACCCATTAACACAGAAAATTACAAGAAAGTGCAAAACTCGATAAACAAAAGAATAAAGCACGCAGGACACAACCAAATAATTCAATTTAATACATCACTATACGTAAACACCTTGGCATCCGACGGTGTTCATTGGATAGATGAGGGGAGAGATAAAGTAAATAACAAATTAAGAACAGTAATCAGGGGCCACCTGGAGATGAATGAACCAGAAACGGCGGAGAATCACCCTCGGTAGGCACGGGAAACCCGAGTGCCCTGTTAGTGGCCGACGGAACACGAGAATCAAATCTCTACCTGTATCTACAAGAAGTTTTTCTCCGACGGAATCATGAGTTGGGATGCAAACCTATTTTCCGGGGTTAAAAGGGAGGAGGAGAAAGGAGACGGAAGTAGACGCACAGCAGAGCTAGAAATTTTAGTGGAGGAGTTAAAAGCACAACTAAATCACAGGGACCTTCTCCTTGACTCTCCATCATCCACAGATAGCATGCAAAAACAAAATCCAATGAACCCTTTCGAAAACCCTAAATTATCCACGGATAGCGTGAAAGGGGGACTCTTCAAACCTCGAGATATTCCAGTGCTAGAATTACATCAACTACAAGGCCTTGACGCAACGGCCCGACTCCAAATGTTCTTTGAATTAATTGAACAATGTAGCTCAAGCGACGCAACGCGCATCCAAATTGCAAAAGGGAGGGTGTGTCCAGAATTCTCAATCTTAATCCATAACTATCAAGCAAACCAAAAGGTAGAAACATGGTCGGCTCTTAAAAATCTTTTCGTAACCGAGTTCACCACCGAAGTGAGTGTTGATAGAGCCTGGCAAGAATTGGAGGCAATGAGTTATGACTGGGGAGAATCTCCTCAAGCGTTCACACACCGTTTTATTTCCCAACATGCGGTGATCGCGACAAAACTCCCACAGGAAAAATTCCCCGACAGAGATAAGACAATAAAGAGAAAATTGTGGTATGGACTACCAATCACATCGCGAGAAAAATTAGAGGGATTCCTCGATGAAGGATATCCCCTAAAGAAATTCCTAGACCGCATCGAACACGAGCGGCAGATACTGGAAGACAGACCGACACAAAGGATCAACATGATTCCAACCCCAAGGGGAGAAGGGAAAGGAAACGGGAGAGGAGGCGATAAGCACACACGTTCCTCACCACCCGAAACCACCCAAGACGAAGTAGAGGGTTTAAAACAACAAATCCAAGAATTAAAGGTCAGTTTGGCCCAAGCGAAACTAGAAAAATCACCTTCCCACGCGAGTGCTTCACGGAGGGAAACATTCACGCAAAAATATTGCGCTTATTGTCAGTCACCAACGCATAACCTTCCGGAGTGCTGGAGAAAACCTCCACCAGGTCATTGTTTCGACTGTCGCAAACCCGGTTGTCGGAGAGGAGATCGAAACTGTCCTGGACGTGCCCAGGCAAGTAGTCTTCAACAGCACAGTCAAACTCAAAATCCTAGACAATCATCCTGACTAGATGGTGACGATATTTCCCCCACTATCCACGTAAATATAAACGGGAAAATAACAGAAGCGATAGTGGACACAGGGAGTGGCTATACTTTAATCAAAGAAAGTACAGCAAAACGGATCGGAGGGGAAATAACTAAACGACGGAATCCACCCCATCTCGTCGGAATCACAGACACCCCGTTGAAAATCCTCGGCATGATATGGGCAGAAATTGAAATCGGTGACGGGCAAAAATTTAAAAGGTGGTTTCCCGTTATCCCAGACTCTTATCTCAACGGCGATTTACTTCTAGGGTGTGACATTCTCACAAAAGCCACCCTTACCTGGGATGGAAAAAGTAGAGCAATGCGATGGGGCGACACCCCCCATACCGTGAATCACATCCGTCGTAAAAGGAACAAAATCAAAAGAATCCTACTAAACCCGGTGGAAGGCGTGAAACAAAAAAAGAACCTTTCCCAAATAAATCTTCTCACTCCTGTAAAAATAAACGCTTACCATTCTGGTTTCAGGCAGGTTAACGTGAATGAGTCACCAGGTTCTAACCTTCTTGTCTACCCGCGGGAAAAGATTAGTAAAAATAGTTACCCTTACGTGGTACAAGTGTCGGCAGAAAATTCAATTTACATTCCCTTCACGAATAATACCAAAAAGGAAAAAGTTTTGTGCAAAGGCACTATACTTGGGTCATACGACACAGTGGAAATTCCTCACGCGCCCAAAATTAATTCTATTCATGAAGTCCACAATGACTTAATACCGGTCAATGATAACGCACAGCCGAAAGGAACCCGTACCCAAAGGTTAAAAGAATTAATCAAGGGACAAAAATGGAAACACCTGACTGTTTCAGAACAACAAGAATTACAGCAAGTAATTCTCGAAAATGATCCGCTTTTCATCCTAGATCAAAATGAATTAGGTCTCATAACTGGTCCTCCGGTCCACATAAAGGTGGATGACCCTCAGCCCAGTCGAGGACCCTCGTATCGGTATCCAGAGAAAGCCAAGGAGCAAATTTCACATATGCTTCAAGATATGGAAGAAAGAAATATCATAGAAAGATCCACGGCCGCATGGTTATCACCGATCGTATTGGTAAATAAACCAGATGGTAGTAAGAGAATGTGTCTAGACTATCGACACATAAATAAACATCTCGCCACCGACATCTATCCCCTTCCACGATTGGAAGAATTGGTCGAACAAGCCGCAGGCCAAAAGTATTATGTCACCTTAGACATGCGCGAAGCCTATTTCCAGATCTTACTAGATGACGAAAGCCGCGATCTGACCACTTTCAGCGACGGTGTCACCTTATATCGTTTTCGACGCCTACCATTCGGGCTAAACTGCTCACCCGCGATATTTTCCAGGCGAATGGCTTCAGTCTTAACTCCCCTCCTTCAGAAGGGATGGGTAAAAAACTACCTAGACGATTTAATTCTATGGGCTCCTACGTTTCCTCTTCTTTTGGAACGTCTGAATCAACTCTTCGAAGTCCTTACTACCAATGGGGTGAAACTCAACCTCAGTAAGTGTACCTTTGGACTTAAAGAAGTCACTTTTCTCGGTCATCGGATCTCAGCCGAAGGAAGTAAACCGGACCTAAAGAACGTGGAAGCCGTTTCAAAAATGAAAGCTCCAAAAACTGTAAAGGAAATTCGACGTTTCTTAGGGATGTGTGGTTTCTATAGGAAGCATGTTCCCTCGTTCGCGAAAGTTGCAGCTCCACTTACAAAATTTTAAAAAGAGCTCACGTCCCCTTTCACCTGGACGGGGGAGTGTCAACACGCGTTCGAACATCTCAAGTCGTGCCTGATAAATGCACCTGTCCTGGTAAGGGCAAAAATTCATGAACCTTTCATCCTCACTACAGACGCGAGTAACACTCACGTCGGAGGAGTTCTAAGTCAAGTTCAGTCAAACGGTTCAAATTGCCCCATTGGGTATTTCTCCAAAAAACTGAATTCTTGCGAGACACGTTACTCCGCGACCGACAAAGAAGCGTTGGCCATAGTGCTCACTTGTAGAAATTTTCATCATTATCTATGGGGCTCAAAATTCTCAATTGTCACGGATCACCAACCTCTCACTAGTATTTTTAAAAAGAAAACTAAATCTCCTCGAATGACCAGGTGGATCCTAGAGATGCGCGAATATAGTTATGAGATTAAATACCTGAAAGGCAGAGATAACTTCGTCGCGGACCATCTGTCGCGTCCAGTGGGGATGATAACCCGCCGACCCGAGATTACATGGTTGGGACTCACCCAACCACAATTCATTCTACGCCAAAGGGAAGAACCCGTGTGGAAAGAGTTGGTGGAGTATCTGGAGGGAGGAAGAGTCCCTATCAAACGCATACCGAAAGCCACTTTGGATCAGTTTACGGTAAAAGATGACATACTATATTATGTTCGAGAAAAAACTGATGGGAGCCTACACTATGTCCTCATAATTCCTCGTAGTATGACCGGTCTCGCTCTTCACCAGGCGCATGAGTTATCAGGTCACTTAGGACAAAAGAAAACCATCAAGAAAGCCGAGGAACTGTACTATTGGGCAAATCTTAAAGTAGATGTGTGTGAGTATGTCAAAACTTGTGTAACTTGCCAGAGGTTCAAAGGAAGTAAAGGGTTACAACAACCCTGGAAGGAATTACCTCCAGTAGATAAACCTTTAGAAAGAATAGGGATAGACCTCACTGATATGGTAGCAGGAGAACAAGGTTACCGTTATGTTATGACGGTAGTCGATCATTACAGTAGGTTTGTTAGGTTCTTCCCCCTTAAATCCAAACACACTACACACATCATTAAGACCATGTGGCAGTACCTGGCGGACTACGGGACACCCCGCAACATCGTCCTGGACAACGGAGGGGAGTTCACCAGCCGGGAGTTCCAGCAGTTCTGCACACGACACCAAATCACTCTTTGCTATACGACCCCCTATCACCCTCAAGGAAATTCGGTGACCGAGAGGATGCACAGGACCCTGAAGTCAGTCCTCTCGACCCTGTGTCAAGGACACCCTCTGAGTTGGCCCACGTTGTTGCAGCCGTGCCAAATCACTATGAATCAAGCGGTACACACCTCCACTGGACAACAACCCTACTTCGCTTTCTTTTCTCGTCATGCCCCCAGGCTTGTTGGAGCAGCTCTACCCGACGTCGAGGGAGAACAAGATGACATGGGCGTGGCACACGCCCTAATCCGCGAGACGCATCTGAAAATGTCGCGTCGGTACAGGGACGTCGCAAACAGAAAACGGAAAAATCAAGTGGTGGAGGTAGGAGCACTGGTATGGGTCAGAAAAGAGACCACAATACCAGGCACGTGCCGTAAACTCAATGTGAAATGGGATGGGGTCTATCGAGTGGTGGAAGTACGTTTGGGTGGGAGCTCATACGTGGTAGAAAATGTTTTCACAGAAAAACAAGTACAAAGAGCTGCCGAACAAGTGAAGCCTTATTATGGCAGTGAAGAGTGGTTAGTAGAACCGGTGGAGAGGGTCCTACAACCCGACCCGGTGGACGAGCAATTGGCCCCTCGTGTTAGGAGACCTCCTAAAAGGCTCATTGAGGAAGAATGAATGGTATATTTTTTTTTATATATATTAAGATGTGTTAGAAATTAATACTGAGTCCAAGAGGTGAGTGTAGTGTCAGACTAGATGAAACAATTTGGTCTAGGAGGTTTCTCATGTCTAGAAAGTCGGAGCGTCTGGTTCTCACGGGCTAAGCCTGGTTCAGTGGGAGGAGTATTTTAATTCGAGTTAGTAGTACTACGCGACTCACTTTACAGTCAACCAGCTTGCGGTGTGGCGGGTATTTCAGGACTTGTTGGGCTCTTATCATTTACCAGAGGTTAGCCGGCGTGCGCCTCTGGGATATATCCCTGCACCGAGAATATGGACACTGAGTCAAGGTTGACGGTCACGTCATTACCCAGGTATCAGGTTGACTGGGATACTTCCTTTCATTGGATTTTCGTGTAATCTAAACACAAACAGACCCCCGTTTTCAAAGAACAGAAGAATTTCCATTAAATTCACTCTAAATTCGTCCCATACACACCTCCTCTTGACGCAGCTTTAAAAACGGAAACATGATCCGTAAGTATTTACTTTGATACCATAGAATTTAATTTTCCCGGAGAATAGACGCGTGTAATGCCCATTATTCGGGAGATGATAGTATGAGAATTATTATTATAAAATTCCCGAGTTATGTCTTGTAAGTAATTCTTTTTTTCAGTTTCACATATGACTCATCGTATTTCTTTCTTTCCGCCATCTTTTCTCATCGGTTGGCCATCCTAGACGCCATTTTGTTTATCTTCTTTCGTTCTATCACCCGCCATTTCTTTCCTCGGTCTTCCATTCCCCCCCCCGATATGCCGTATGCGAGACACAATCCGTAGGATAATTATTCTGCGATCAGTGATAACTAATGATGTCAGATCTTTTTATCTTTTGCCAGCCATCTGGTCAGACCAAGAAACTCTCCCAGAGTCTTAACGTCTTTCAAATAATCCCTATCGTTATCGTTAGGGTTTATATATGGGCGTTTGTAGTAAGGATACACGCCAAAATGAAAGCCCACCAAAATTCTAAGCAAGACTTCCATACCACCTCACTCTCAAATAGGTGTTCGGACTATCGACATTACCTATAAAACCATCCTTCTTGGATATTAGATTAAAGATATTAAATTCTTCTACATCAAAGTAACCGGTTTGTATTAGGTACAGCCTCTCCTGAGGTACGCGAGCTTTCATTACTTAAATAGTTATTTCGGGATTATAAGTTGTTCATTTGAGGTCACGGTGAGACTTTCCAAACAAGTTCCTTTTTTGGTGCGGGAAGCCCACGAGGCCAAGACGAGTCATTGTTCTCTCCGCGTCCCTGAAGGTAAGACATCTGCTCCATCACTCCGGTGTTTTTTCTCCCTTAGTATATTATATCTATATATTTCTATATAAATATATAGGTACAGTTCAGTGTCACTAAGGCTAGATGTTCCGCCCATCCTGATAAGTGTTATTAACGAGATTGTTCTCTCCGCGTCCCTGAAGGCTGGCGCGTTCCTCCTCTCCACGGCCACATGGTCTTACTGTAACACACACACAACACTGTCTCGCCATATTCTTTCTCTACTAGATACTATCTTCATGTGTGATTTATAAATATTAAGTGGTATGTTACCTAGTGTAGGGCAATTCACTGAATAGAAATTCTAGTGAAGGAGATTTATGCTCATAAGAGCTTTATCTCATAACTTAGGAAAAATTCCTACGTCAGGGTGTGAAGTAGCATTTCTTATTTCCGAGTAGAGTTTTCTCGGTATAGTGTTAACCCTTATATGCTGAATATGATCTCAAGTGAGAGACTTACCATGTCACTATGAATAAATAGGATATCATTTGCAAATATAGTTCTTGTGTTATTATAAAAACCCAGGTGATTATTCTGTATTAGGAAAATAATTCCCCACACTTCCAAAAGAGTCCAAGCCTTTACTCGGTATAATTCCACGTACCATTCACGACTACCAAGGTCAAACTAATATTAATATTAATCAAACGTGCCCAGGGAGTAATTCAGTGAATTACTTGCCAGGGCTGGTGGCAGCAATTCCCTTTAACCTAAACCTTATTATCCTTTCTCCTTAAGTACATCCCCCTTTTCAGTACTCTCCGTAGTGAGAAGTGGTCAAACTATAATCATATAGTGAAGTCAGAAGACTAAGTTAAATCCTCCATTCAAGTTGTAATCTTTTATCAAATCATCCCCAAATAATATCATTCAAGTAACGTTGACCAGTCATAAAACCCCCATACCAGTGACCCCCAATTTCTGTCAACACACCAAGACGCGTTGAGCGTGGAGAGCAGCGCGGCGTCCCCGGCAGGCCCGGCATGAGCGAGCATGGAGTATGTCACGCCGTCCGTCCCTGCAGCTGTGTCGCGCCCTTTTTTCCTCGCCGACGACAGTTCCTGGCGAGTGAAGAGGTGGTCCGCCACGTCAGGTTCCCCTCGCGCTTCCCTGACAGCCTCGACGCGGTGTTGTCGAAGCTGTTGCTGGAGGTGGCGTGTGCGAGGAGGAAGTTGGGCGCTGGAGCCACGCGCGGTGAACACGCCGATGAGTCTCTCCGCCTTTCGGTGTGGGTGTGGGTGGGCGGCCGGTCGGTGCGGGGCGGCACCGGAAGCCGTCCTGACATTCCTCCACAGCTGGCCGAGGGAGGTGTGCTGGTTGAAGGAGGCGCACCACTCCAACCACTTGGCCTCCCTGGCCCGCTGAGACACCTGCCGAGCGCGAGTCACCACATCCTGCAACAGCCGCAGGTTGGTGGGGTTGGGCTGTCGTTTATACAGCTTTCTGTGCAGGTTGACTCGGTGGTTGTGCTCCCTGACGTCCTCGTTGTAGAACCACCAGTCGGGACGGTGGCGGCGGCCCGGAGAGCACTTAGGGATGGCTGCGTCGGCTGCCCTCTGAAGGGCTGCCGTGAGGTCCCTCTCCTGTTGGTGCAGGTCGTCGGGTGGCTCGTAAGTGACCCACCACTCGTCAAGGGAAGCTTGAAACTTGCCCCAGTCCGCCCTCTTGATGTTCCATCGCGGCAAAGGGCGTGGCGGGATCGGCGGCGACGCTATGAGGGTGGTGAGGGTGGCGTAGTGGTCACTGGTGAGCGTAGGGTGCACCTGCCACGATGCGCCGGCCGCCAGGTCACCCGACACCAAGGTAAGGTCCAGTCGCCCCCCCCGGACGTGGGTGGGCTCCCCGGTGTTGAGGAGATGGATGTGAGGGACCTCCTCGAGCAACACTGCTAGGTGACGACCCTCCGGTTGGTTCTGACACTGACTGCGGAGGGGGTGGGGGCTTAAAATCGCCCCCCATAGGGGCTAGTGTGGGATGCCAGGGGAGCGCCCCCCCTCCCTCCAGTTGGTGTCGTGGTCCGTACAGGTTGTACACGTGAGGCAGCCTCCCATGGCGCTCCACCCCCAAAGGCCCCCACGCCATCTCCACGTGCCCCGGGGTCGGTGTTTCTGCGGTGAGGGAGGGCGCTCCTCACCGGTCACGCAGCCACGGGTCTAATTTTAATTGGATATTCAACATACTATATAAAAAAACAGATTTGAAAATAAATAGTACAATGGTTTTTGGGTCGCCGCTAATGCAGTGCGCGTAAAAAAAGGGGTGAATTTGGAGAGGGGGGTTACTGATTGTTAATTAATTTAAATTAAAAACAAAAAAAAAGGGTTATGAAAAAGTATATATGAATCGAAAATTAATAAAAACAAGTTATAACTTGTGGCCTAAAACCACACTTTTTCTCTTTTAGAGCTGGTTTTTGAGAGAACGATTTTTATAGGGAGACTTTTAAATACTCCCTCCTAGCGACGAGGGAGAGGAACGAGATTTTGGTGGTGGCGGTGCTGCTGCTGCTGTTTCTTTTGAATTTTGAGGGTAGAAATGTGGAGGGCTTGGTGACCATTGCTGGCGTGGCAGTGTTGCCGCCATGGCGGTGCCCCCGCTGTGTGGGGGCGTGGCAGTATTGCCGCCATGCAGGGTTGCAGGGGGGGGGGGTGTTGGGGGGGGGCTTGGCAGGTTACCGCCATGGCATGGTCCCGCCGGCTGTGTGCGGGGTGGCTATTCCCGCCTGGCGTGTTGGGGGCGTGGGGGGTGTTGCGGGCGGGGCAGTGTTCCGCCATGGCATGATGCCCCCGGCTGTGTGCGGGCGTGGCAGAAATTGCCGCCTGGCGTGTTGCAGGCGTGGCGGGTTTTGCGGCGTGGCAGTGTTACCCCATTGCGTGGTGCCGCCGGCTGTGGTGGGGCGTGGCAGTATTGCCCCCATGGCATGTTGCCGTCGGCTTTTTTGCGGGGCGTGGCGGTTTTTCCCCATGGCAGGTTGCCGCCGGCTTTTGCGGGCGTGGCAGTTTTGCGGCCATGGCAGTTTTTGCCGCCGGGTATTTTTGCCGCCGGGTAGTGTTCCGCCGGTAGTGTTGCCCCGGGTGATGAGAAATCAATCCCCCGGGGCGGTGAGAAATCCCAGGGCGAGAGTAATCCACGGGCGGTGAGTAATCCACAGGGCGATGAGTAATCCACAGGGTGGTGAGTAACCCACGGGGCGGTGAGTAATCCCGGGGCGGTGAGTAACCCAGAGGGCAGTGAGTAATCCAAGGGCGGTGAGTAATCCACAGGGGTGAACCGACCGTGGAGGTTCTCAACACCGCGGGGCCGGGGTGGGGTTTTTGATAAAGACGGGGGAAAAACCACGCTAGGGAGCAAGGGCCGCGCTGAATGCGTGAGGCCGTGCTGGGGACGCAGGAAGCATCAGAGGTTCAGAGGCCGCGCAAAAATGCGCTGAGGCCGCTGAGGACGCAGTAAGGCTAAAGAGGGATAGAAGCCGCGCGGTGCGCATCGGGCCGTGAAGAGCAGTAAGGCTTTCTGAGGGGGGGCGGGGGGCCGCGTGAACGCGAAAAGGGCCGGCTGAGACGCAAGAAAGCTCAGAGGGGGCACAGATGGTGCCAGGGTGGGAGGGTGGGGGGAAAAACCTTTTTAAGGTGGAGTACACTGAGGTATTTCTCCTGCCCCTATAGCTCAGCGAAGCGAACCCCAAAAAGGAGCTAATTTTTGGGGGCCATGGGTGTTAGGACGGTTTTTTTTAAAAGCGCAGGTCCCCCCACGGGGAGAATTGTGCTCTTCTATAGCAATGTTATAGCCACCTATAGACCATAGCTACACCCGGGGGGTCACCAATTTAAAACCGTGACGGGAATGATAATAGCTTTTTGGTCACATTGGTGAGAGAAACTCGGGACTCAGTGGTAAGGTTAATTTTTTTTATTTTTTTTTTTTTATTTTTTAAAGGTTTATTGTACAAACCCAAGCATACAGGAACACCCCCACAATACAAGTATTTACAGAAAAAGCAAGCAGGAGCAAAGAAAAATACAAAGCGGTCAGCCCCCCAGTGGGAGGGGGATCCCTCGGCTCGGGAGGGGCGCGTGGGGACGTGGTACGGTGAGTCACCTACTCACTTGGTCACCCTGCGGCGCGACAGGGGGTGGGTACTGATGTTCAGCGGGGGGGGGGCGCTGCCGCAGCACCCCCCAACATCACTTCTCGGGGGGTGGCGGACCATGGGGCGGCCCCTCCCTTTCCGCCCCCTCAGCAGCCCCCCACCTCAGGCTGGGCGGCGGGGGGGGGGCCGGGCCCCAGGGGGGCGGTGGCGGGGGAGGGCAGGAGTAGTCACCATGGGCGACGGGGTGCATCTCCCTGGTCGCACACTTGCCCCTGAAGTCCCCTGTAGCTCCCCCTGGTGCAGTACCCCGCGCACAAGCTGCGTAGTGCGCCTCTGCCCTGGGTTTTTTTGCTGGGTGGGGGTCCATGGGTGGTAGTCGGGGCTGCAGCGTACCCGCCGCCTGCCTCTTCCTGGCCTCCCCTCTCGTGTGTCTGGTGAGGGAGGCGCGCGGCCCGTCTCGCCTGCGCCTTGGGCTGCTGTAGGCTGGGGGGCCGTGCATGGTGACGCTGGGGGGCCCCTGGCGGCTCGCTTGGCGGGCCCCGTCCCCCCGCCTCTTTTCCTCGGACCCCCACGTGCTGGGGATTTAATTTTTAATTTAATTTTTTAAAAGGGTTTTTTAAAACTAAGCATACGGGGAAAACACAACAATACAAGTATGTACAGAAAAACATATGCGGGGCAAAAGTACAAAAACGGGGGTCAGCCCCAGTGAGGGGGGTATCCCGTCACTACGGGGGGTCCCCTGGGGACTGGTGAGGGATCCCTACGTCACTTGGGCACCCTGCCGGGGGACAGGGTGGGGTACGTGATGTATCAGCGGGGGGGGGGCGCTGCTCGCAGCACCCCAAAATCACGTCTCTCGGGATGTGGGGACCATAGGGCGGCCCTGCCTTTACGCCCCTCAGCAGCCCCCCACCGGGTGGGGGGCGGGGGGCCCGGGGCCCGGGCCCAGGGGGGGGGGTGGCGGGGGGGTTGGAGTAGTGCACCAGTGGGCGACGGGGGTGCATCTCGCAGTGGTCGACACTTGCCCCTCGAAGTCCTCCTGTAGCTCCCCTCTGGTGCAGTAGCCCCCGACGCACACCTGCAGTAGTGCGCCATCGCCCTGGGTTGTTGCTGGGGGGCGTCCCGTGGGGGGTATCGGGGGGCTGCAGCTACCAGGGCCCACTGCCTCTTCCTGGCCCCCGTTCTCTGTGTCTGGTGAGCGAGTGCGCTGCGGCCCTCTCGCCGCGCCTTTAGCGCTGTAGGGTGGGAGGGGATGCATGGTGACGCGGGGCCGCGGGGGCTGCTTGGCCCGGCGCTCCCCCGCCCCGTTTCCTCGGACCCCTAGTGGGTGGGGGTCCAGTTTAGCCAACGCCTTCCCTGCGGACAAGGCTCTGTGGCTGCCTAGGAGGGGGGTATGAGCCCCCGTTGTCCTTGGGTGCGGCTTTTGGAGGGGCCCCGGCCCCGTCCCGGGTCGGTGTTATTACCACAGTTCCCCCCGGCGGTGCAGGGCAGTTCGAGGGGGTGCGGATGGCCCCCACTCAGTCTGGGTGTGGGGCATTGTTTTGACTCCGCCAAGACGCTCTGTCCCACCCGTGGGACGAACGGGCACCTGTTTTTGCCACTATCCGGGCGACCGAGCCCTCCCGTGAAGTATACCGGCTGCCCCCCCTCGGGACCTGGGCCATGGCCATCAGGGTGCTGCCGAGCTCCCGGGGGGGGTGCACATGGCTTTACAGGAGGCAACGGGGTGGCGGTGAACTCTGCGGGGGGGGGCCCCCACGGGGGGGAGTTGTAGGTGGGGGGGGGGACATCGGCCTCCCGCCCGGCCCGGGGACCCCCCGTGAAGACGTGGGTGGCTAGCGAGGGGGTTTGATGAGCCCCGTGTTGCCCGCAGGCACTCGATGCCCGCGTCATGGCCACCGGATTCCTCTGCGCCACGCCCTCCCTCGCGGCGGAATATCTGGGCCACGCCGGCCATGATGCACTGAACCCCGGGGGCGAGGGGGAAAAACCAACGGTCTGCTCTGCTTCGCACGTGGGCCATCTCGGAGCCCCAGCATGGCCTCATGGGGTTGTCTGGAGCACCTCGAGCCGCTCCCGCTGATTGGGGGAGAGGCGATGGACAGGGGCGCAATAATCCACCAGGACGCAAAAGCCTGCCCAAAATTTAAAGGGGGAGGACGAGAAGGTGGGGCCCGGCGTTAAACCGCGTCTGGGGGGCCCCCTCCCGTTCAGCCTGGCCCGGTCCTTTTCCCCCAGTAGTCAAGCTGCCCCGTGAACGACAGCCGCCTGTCGAGCCACACCCCCCAGGTACAGTAGGAGTCCGTCCAGGCCAGGCCGATTTCCCTGGCGCGCAGCTGCAGACTGGGGTTGGCTGCCTTGATAGTCTGGCCCGGATTCTGCGCCCAGATCTTGGGCCCAGTCCTCGCACTTTGGGGGTGTGAGGTCAAGAGCGGCTGCGTCTTGCAAAGCCCCGTCACCCCGCCCGGGACAACGAGGGGCCGGGCGTCGGGGTAGCTGAGCAGGACGGTTTCCACCTGGAAGGGCAGGGCGACTAGCTCTTCCATCCCGGTTGAAAAGGAAAGGGTGAGGGTGCCGCCCTGGGGGGTCCCGTTCTCCATTCCTTGTAGCGTGATTTGAGGCCTGGAACTTGACCTGGCCCGCGGGGTGGAGGGAGTCCCGAGCCAGGCGAGCAGTCTTCCCCCGGGTCCCCCTTTCCCCGCGGGTGGCGAGAATAGGTGAGGACTGCCAGCTCGAAAAGCTTTCCAAGTCAGGAAGATGTACTGTGGGGCAGTTGTTTGGGCCCGAGTCAGCAGGGTGAGGAGGCTGTAGCTGTGCCCCCTCCCCGGGTGAAGCCAAACACGTGAGGGTGGAGGGCTCCCCGCGCCCTGCAGTCGCGAGAGCACCATTTTTCGGTGTTTTAGCCGGCAGCTGATGAGGGGGTAGGCCTGACTTGGTGGCTCCCTGGGGGTTGGGGGTGGCTGAATACGGCCTCCTTCCACGCTGGGGAGGTGGCCCGCAGCCAAGACGCTTGAGCGTGGGGAGCACGGGCGCCCCGGCAGGCCCGGCATGGCGAGCATGGAGTATGTCCCCGCCGTCCGCCCTGCAGCTGTGTCGCGCCCTTTTTTTCCTGCCCACGACGTTCCCGGGAGTGAAGAGGTGGTCCGCCCGCGGTTCCCTCGCGCTTCCCACACCCGCGGGGGTGTTGTCGAAGCTGTTTTCTGGAGGTCTGTGCGGGGGGAATTGGGCGTGGAGCCACGCGCGGTAAACACGCCGATGAGTCTCTCCGCCCCTCGGTGTGGGTGTGGGTGGGCGGCCGGTCGGTGCGGGGCGGCACCGGAAGCCGTCCTGACATTCCTCCACAGCTGGCCGAGGGAGGTGTGCTGGTTGAAGGAGCGCACCACTCCAACCACTTGGCCTGCCTAATTTTAATTGGAAATTTCAACATACATATATAAAAAACAGATTTGAATAATAAATAGTACAATGGTTTTTGGGTCAGCGCGCTAATGCAGTGCGCGCTAAGAAAGGGGTGAATGTGAGATGGTGAGTTACATGTTTGCTAATTCTAGTTACATTAGAAAACATAAAATAAAGGGTTATGAAAAAGTATATATGAATACTGAAAATTAATAAAAACAAGTTATAACAGTGTGGGCTAAAACCACACGTTTTCTCTTTTAGAGCTGGTGTTAGAGAGAACGAAGTTTATAGGAGAGACTGTTAAAAAGCGTAGGTAAAGGTGAGGAGGCAACGACACGTGCAGCCCGTACATATTCCGGCTCTGGGGAGGCAGGGATCAGATGGCGAATTGAGTGGGATGCTGGGCAGTGGAGCAGGTAGTGCTCAGGGGATTTTGCGGCTCTGCGAAACAGTGAGGACAGGGGGCAGGGTCGTCACCAAGTATTTGGGTGGAGCAATGGAAGCCGAGCCTTAGTCGACCAGCCCGTCGTACTACAGGTGGAGTGAACCGGGAAGGTTGGGGGTGAGGCGTTTGTCTGGTGGCTGTGATGTACCATGTGGGAGAAACGAGAGCCATGCTCCATAGCGTCGTTGAGAAGAAGTTGGGAGGCCTGAAGAGCAGCTCGGTTGACAGAAGACTTTATCTGGGCGTAACTGGGGAGGAGGGGAAAGGTAACTTCCGGCGCTGTGCTGGTTCTGCGTGCTGCCTCGTCTGCTCGTTCGTTACCAGATACACCGACATGGCTTGGCACCCAATGAAGGAAAACATCTGAGTTTAGGCGATACAATGTCAGGAGATTTTTGGGTGGGTGGAAGACGGGAGTTGGACATTGTCTTTAAAAGGGGGTACTTTAAAGGGGGAGTGAAGAGCAGGGAGTGAGTCGTAAAAAAATTTGAATCTCAGGAAACAGGGGGACTAAAAAGGGCAGGGGAAAAGGGCAGATACGCCGCCAAAAGGGTTTCCGTTTGGGTGAAATTGAGAAAAAATTGTCAGGGAGACAATAAACCCTTTTGGAGAGCACCACTGACAAAGGGGGGAACCCAAAGACTTGCCTTTTTCCCCAAGCGGGAACCATCAGTAAAAGGTAGGGGACGGGTGGTGGGGTAGAAAGGGGGCGATTGTGGCTAGCCTCCCCTGGCGGAAAAGGGAGGTAGTTTTTTTTTGGGGTGGGGTTGCGAGAGGGGGAGAATGACCGGGAAATTTGGTTTTTTGGGGGGCCCAAGGAGGCGGGGGAAAAATTTGGTCGGGGAGGCCCAAGACCCGGATCACAAGGGACCAAGTAAACCCACTCCAAGCGCTCGTTGCAGCATAAACCATGGCGGGGGACCCATTCGCCATCGGGGGGGGGGTTTTGGGGGGGAACGCGGGGAAGCCGTGGCAAGGGGGGCCACAGGAGGGGAAAGTTGGGGGGTTTGAGGTTTTAACCGGGCCCCATAGCTATTTGCTGCTCTGGGCGCAGAAGGGGTTTGTCGGATGGTGGGGAGTCCGCTTTTTCTGCGAGCTTGGGACAATGGGGGGGCTGTCCAAAGAGGAGCATTCGGGGAAGGGCCCGCATTGCACATTTCTAAAAAAAACCCCTAAAGGGGGACTGAAAAAAGAGAAATTCCGAGAAGCCGGGAAGGCGGGGGGCACAGTTCGATAAGAAAAAAACGAAGGGAGGGCTATTAAAGAGGCGGGGAAATGTTTCCCCGGGGGGGCGACCTTTGGCCGCCCCCGGGAGAGAAAAGAAGACCCTTGGTGCGTTTTTTTGACACTTTCTCAAAAACATAGCGGCATGTTTTTGGGAAAAGGAAAATTTCGAGTCGACCCCAAATCCCAAAGGTATTGATGTGTGGGGGCGTCTTGTAGGCATTGGGGGACCGAGTTTGGAGGGGGCTGTGGGAGGTGGGGGTTTGGGCCAAAGGCCCATATAGCGAAGATTTGTCCGGGTTGATTTTAAAACCCCCAAGGGGTTCCCAGCTTTTGTTGGGGGCAGTCTAAATCTCCCTTATTATTGTTGAGGTTTTGGGCCCCGGGTTAAAAAAAAAACGGGGGCCCAAAGTCTCAGCTTTAGCAGAGAAGTGTTTTCCTCTCTCATATTTAGTGGTAAACAGCCCTTCCATGGGGATTTTTAAATGGGAAAAAGGGCAAGAAAAGCGGGTTTTTGAGGAGTGCCTGGGCGTGGGGCGAGGTGTTGAGAGCCTTCCTTGAAAGCGCACCCGGCTGAGCGTAATCTGTGGGGGAAGCCAGAGAGCCATTGAAAAAGGCGCCGCGAAACCCCCTTTGTTTGGCGAGTTTGTTCCAGGATGACAGAGGGATTTCCCTAGTTAAAAGGGCCCTTTTTTCTCGGGGTTTCAAAAAATTTATAAAAAGGGCCCTGCCCGGGGAAAGCGGGGCCAAAGAAGGGACATCAGGCGGAAAGGTTGAAATTTCCTTTTTCGCCGGGTAGGCAAAAAGGGAGGGGGGATCGCCAATCTCCCATTTCAGACCCCACCAAAAACCCGGCGCCCCGGGAAATCTTAGAGGGCAGTGAGTAGAGAAATTTCGGTCCCAGGGGCCCCCGGGGGTCTTTGGGTTTGGGGGTTTGGCTTGGAGGTGGCATTTTTTCCAAGGGGCAGGCAACTTTTCCAGTGGGAAAAAGGGGGGTTGAAGATTTCAAGGAGGGAAACCCTTGGGCCCTTGGGGCCGGGGTGATGACCCTAGAAGTGGTGACTTGGCGGATCCGGGGGCGATTTTCGGGCCGGGTTTATGCAAGGCCGCGTCAACTCATCTGTGGTAAAGGGTTTGTTTCCAGACCCCAAATTTTTTCTGCGCGGGAGCGGTGAATGGTGGCAGTGCGGGAAAAACCAGCAAAAATTTGGTTGCATATCCCGGGTTAAAAAGGAAGAGGGGCGGGGCAAAGTGGGGGCGGGCAAAAAGTTCAGCGGGTTTTTTTGGGTTCCCTTTCAGTTGGAGCGGGATGAGTGGGCAGCGGAAAAAGGACCAAAGAGTATTTTGGCCCGAACGCGTCTCCACATACATCCAGGGGGGGGTGTGGGAAGAGATACCCTGGCCCCAAAGGGGGGGAGAGCTTTGGCTGCGGAGGGGGGTCTTATCCCTTTGGGCATGGCAAAAAAACGTTTTGGGGGTAGCTGGGGGTTGGAAAGGGGGAAGGTGGCAAACGGAGCTGTTTGCGAGCGGCTTTTAACCCACGGGGGTTTTGTTTTTCCTTAAGCCTGGGGCAGTGGGGTTCCCAAAAGGGTTTCCTTTAGAGGGGGCAGGGGGTTTGCGACGGGAAGGGAAAAGGGTTTGGGCTGTTTGGAAGGATGATAGCAGAGAGCCTGCCCTGCTTAACCCCGTTAAGAGGTTTGGGTTTGGGAGTCTTTGGGTAAAAAAAGATCCTCAGATGAGTTCAAAAACAATTCCATTTGGCATCTCGCATATGAAAGGGGGGATGTTGCGGTTGGAGTTGGAGCAAAGATTTACATGGTTTTGCCACCAGCCCACCGAAGTGTTTCACGGTGAGGGGGGATAAAAATCGCCCTTTAAAAGCCCTGGGGGCTAGGAAAGGCGGATACAAGTGAGGTCCAATTCTCCCTTTCCCCCCCCCCCGTGAATGTGTGTCGGGATAGGGGACATCGTTGAAAAGTGTGCCCTGGTCAAAATCATGCAGCATCCCAGTGGGTTGGGGCCCCGGCCTCTTTTTGCGGGTAAACGGAGGCAGCATGGGGATGATGTGCTTTAAAGGGTCACCCCCAAAAAACCAAGGGCTCGTTGACAGCAGACAAAAAAAGGGTTTGAAAGGGGCCAAAGTAGCCGTTAAGATGCGAAAATGAAGCGCTATTTTAAACCGGTCTGCCTGCCACGCAGAATAAAATTTCCGATTTTCGGTTTATTTTGGTTTGATCTTTGTTCTCGTCCCCTTGAGTGGGAGACGCTTGGGTTGGTTGTTTGGGCTTTGCTTGGCTTTTTTGTGAGTTTTGCTGTTTTTTGCTTTTGTTCTTTTAAAGCTGGTAGGGGCGGGAGGTCGTTTTCCTGTCGTTAAGTTTGGGATTTTATCTTTTTATGTACAGCGCTTTGGATGGGAAGGGGCGCCCCAAACCCTCTGCCAAAATCCTGTCAACCCAACTGTATTTTCTTTTAGAAAGGGTTTTTGTTATGATGATGCCCCTTTTTTTTCTAAAGGATTTTTTCGTTCAGGGGGAACGAGGCTGGACTTGGAAACCCTCCCTTTTTTGAGCGAAATTACGCGTTTTTTTGCGACTTTTTGGGGGTTTTTTGCAGGGGACCTTTTGACCTTAAGGGGGTATCCAACCCGGAAACCCCTACGTTGGGTTTAAATAAAAACGGGAAAAACCAAATGGAAAAGGAAACGGTTTTTTTTGGCGAAAAACGAGGTGGGTTTTGTATGAAAAAGTGAGTTTTTTCCCGGCGGCTGGGGATTAGTGTAGGTCTGAATGAAATTTTAGGCCCCACTTCCGATAGATTTTTTTCGCTCTTCAACTTTGTCTTTGGGAAAATTTTTTTAATCTCCCAAATTAATGGGTTTTTCTTAATTTTGAATGAAAATTTTGTGGTTTTTCAGGGGAAACTTCGTGAATCTGGGGACTTTGTTTATTCCCGAATGAAATTTTGAGACCCCCCAAATTTCCCACAGAGCTTTTTGGCCCTCTAAAAACTTTGGGCCCCGTGAAATTTTTTTAAAACTCGCCGTAAGTTTGGGTTTTTTGTACGAAAACCCTGAGCCTCAATTCTGAGCCTGCCCCGCCCCGCCCCCCCCTTTAAAATTTTCCTTCCCCTTTTGGGTTTTTAAAAATCGCGACGTGGGTGGCACGTCGCCCGACTTAAAAAAAAGGGAGTTATAAACCCCTTTTTTGAACCCCGGGTTTAAAAATCTGCGATGTGCTGCCCCACGTCGCAATCTTTTAAAAAAGCTAGGGTTTTACTTTTTCTGACCCAGTTTTAAGGGGCTGCGGGCGTGCCCCCAGCCGTATGCAAAATCATAAAAAAAAGCTAGGTTTACCTTTTTTACCCAGGTTTTTTTATCTTAAAAAGAATTTTAAAAAAAATTTTTTATGGGAAATGACCTTTAAGGCCCTCTGGCGGACTTAATGTAGGGGTTACGGCAATGTTCGAGGTACATTTCCCCATTGAGTTTTTTTTCCAATCTAAACCTTTTTCCCAAGAAATTTTTTCGAAAAACCCCCGAACTTAAGTGGCTTCTCTAGTGGTTAAAGTGAATTTATAGTGGGTTTTGGGGGAATTCGTGGGTGTCTGGCCCGGGCTTAGTGTAGGTCCCCGAATGAAAATTTTTGGGGACCCCACTTCCCATTTGAGTTTTTGCCCCCCCCACAACTTTTTGGGCGCAGTGAAACTTTTTGGGGGGGTCGCGCCCCTAAGGGCTTTTTTTGTTAAAGATAAAACCCCTCTGAGCCTGCCCGCCCCGCCCCGCATAAATCCCCGGCTTTTCTTAAAATTAAGCGAAAAATTTAGTGTGGGGTTTTTTGTTGTGTGTGGGGTCCGCTCCAGGGGGCCGCCCCCTGTGGCGGAATCCCCCCCATATGGCACATTTTTTGGGAAACCGGGTCGACAGGGGGAAGGGTTTTTAAACCCCTTTTGAGATGATCTGATCACTTTTTTTTTTTCCTTTTTTTTTTTTGGGAGGGCCTAAATTTGCGAGGGAAATTTTGAAAAAAAAAGGGGGGTTTCGGGGAAATTTAGGAAACCCTTTATGTGGGGTGATGGGGAATGGGTTTGGGGGGATTTGGGTTTAAAGGGTGTGGGGTAACCGTGAGGGGAATGGGTTGGGGGGGGATGGGTTGGGGGGGGAAATAGATGGGGGGTGAGGGTTTAAAGGGTGAGTGAAAAGGGTTTTTGGTGATCTAAAAACAAAGCGAAAATTTGGGGTGTGGGGTGGGTGTTGTGTTTGGGGGTGTTTTTTGGGTGGGTTGGGGGGGTTCCCCCTCCAGGTTTCCAAGGGCCCCCTTGGGGAATCCCCCCATATGGAAAATTTTTTTGGGAAACCCGGCCCCGAGCAGGGGAGGTTTTAAGCCCATTTATGAAAATTTTTTTAGATACTTTTTTTTTCCTTTTTTTTTTTGCGCCCCATTAGCGAGAATTTTGAAAAAAAGTGGGTTGCGAGAATTTAGGAAACCTTGATGTAGGGTGATGGGTAATGGGTGGGGTGATGGGTAATGGGGTGTGGGGTGATGGGTGAGTGAATGGGTGGGGGTGAATGGGGGATGGGTGAGGGAAATAGATGGGGTGAGGGGTAATGGTGGTGAATGGGGTGTGTGATGGATAATGGGGGGGGGGTGGTGGGTAATGGGTGAGTGAATGGGTGGGGGGTGATGGAAATGGGGGAGTGAATGGGTTGGGGGTGATGTAAATGGTTGGCGTTAATACATACATTTCTACATCTGATTTCAGGAAAGCTAGAAGGGCTATCTGGAGAGTCTGTTTTTGGTGGGCCTTGGCCCCCCAAAACACAGGTGGTGGGCGTTTGGCCACCAATAGCCCTCCGCAGGAGCTAGCCAAAAAGTCCCCCCGGGAGGGCGGCTTTGCGGCAGTAATATATATAATAGAGGAACGTGAGCTGAGACCTAGGGTCGTTTTGCGTGCTGCAGCTTTATTTGAAATGTAACGGCCTACAGTTGCAATACATGTTTTGTTGTACGTCACATGCGAAGTTCAAAAAAAGCCATCCAAATTGCTCTGTGATTTTTAGTTCTCGAGTTGCCATGTATGATTTCACGGTTTTTCGTTGTGACACGTTTATTGGACATTTAACTGCCACGTTTGGAGTACATGTTTTGTTGGACGGCCGTTGCTGGTTTTGTGGAAACCATCAGCAAGGGTCTGTGACTTTTGGTTCGCGAGTTGCCATGTATGAATTATAACGGTTTTTTCGTTGTGAAGGTATGCGACTTTTGTCCGGCCCCAAAGACCGTTAAATACTTTGAGCAACGTTGGGTTACTATCTTTTTCCTGTTAAGTAACAAACGCTCTAATACTCACGGTTTGGGAGTTTGAGTATGAATTTACCGTACGCTTTTTCCCCAATCAACAAATTTTTATATATTGGGAAATTATATAGAATAACAATTATATTTTCGTCATTTAAAACAATTTTTTACTGAGATCGTTCCTACGTATATATGTAAAAAAAATATTTTATAATATTTCCCCCCTATAAATGCATACGACAAATTTTTCCACTCCACAATATTCATCACTGGGACAAGTACATGGAATAACAAATATTTACATCGTCATTATACACAATTTTTACTGAGATCATTTTTACGTATATATGTAAATAAACTTTTTTACTTTTTCGTGGCATCTGGCGGACTTAGTGTAGGTCTGAAACAAATTGTTAAGGTCACACTTCCGATACAGTTTGTGGCCTTCTACAACTTTGTCTTCAGTTTTCATTTATTGCATCTCGACCGTAAGTGGCTTTCTGTACGAAAAACCCCTCTGAGCCTGGGCCCCCCCCCGCCCCGCATAAATCCCCGCTATCTATTATTATCTTCTTCTATAATAATATAAGCGAAAGTGTGTCTGTCTGTCTGTCTGTCTGTCTGTGTGTGTGTGTGTGTGTGTGGTGTGTGTGTGTTGTGTGTGTGTGGTATAGGGTTCCGCCCCCGTGGGGCAATCCCATCATATGGCACATTTTTGGAACCAGGTCGACCAGGGGAAGGTTTTAAGCCCACGTATGAGATGATCCGATCACTTTTTTTTTTTTTTTTTTTTAGCAGCCTATTAGCGAGAATTGTGAAAAAAAAGTGGGTTGCGAGAATTGAGGGAAAACCTTGATGTAGGGTGATGGGTAATGGGTGAGTGAATGGGTGAGGTGATGGGTAATGGGTTTTGGGGTGATGGGTGAGTGAATGGGTGGGGGTGATGGGGTTGGGGGTGATGGGTGAGGGAATAGGTGGGGGGTGATGGGTAATGGGTGAGTGAATGGGTGTGTGGTGATGGTAATGGGTGAGTGAATGTGTGGGGGTGATGGGTAATGGGTGAGTGAATGGGGGGGGTGATGGGTAATGGGTGAGTGAATGGGTGGGGGAATACATCATACATTTCTACATCCATGATTTCAGGAAAGTTAGAAGGGGCTATCTGGAGAGTCCGTGTTTGTGGGCCGAAGGCCCACCAATTACACCCACACAGGTGGTGGGCCGAAGGCCCACCAATAGCCCTCCGCAGGAGCTAGCCAAAAAGTCCGCCCGGAGGGCGCTTTGCGGATAGTTATAAAAATATAAGCAAAAGTGTGTCTGTCTGTCTGTCTGTCTGTGTGTGTGGGGTGTGTGGTATAGGTTCCGCCCCCGTGGCGCAAACCCTCATATGGCACATTTTGAATCAGGTTGACCGGGGGAAGGTCATAACCTCCTTATGAGATGATCCGATCACTTTTTTCTTTTTTTTTCAGCAGCCTATTAGCGAGAATTGTGAAAACAAAAGTGGGTTGCGAAAATTGGGGAAAACCTTGATGTAGGGTGATGGGTAATGGGTGAGTGAATGGGTGGGGGTGATGGGTAATGGGTGTGGGGTGATGGTGAGTGAATGGGGGGGGTGAGGGGTTTGATGGGTGGGGGAAATAGGGGGGGGGTGTGGGTAATGGGTGAGTGAATGGGTGGGGTGGTGATGGGTAATGGGTGAGTGAATGGGTGGGGGGTGAGGGGTTAATAGGTGAGCGAATGGGTGAGGGGTGATGGGTAATGGGTGAGTGAATGGGGTGGGAGTGATGGGTAATGGGTGAGTGAATGGGGGGGGGGGGGAATACATACATTTCTACATCCATGATTTCAGGAAAGTTATTTGGGTCTATATGGAGATCCATGTTTGGTGGACCGAAGGCCCACCAAACACAGGTGGGGGCAAAGGGCCCGAAGGCCCACCAATAGCCCTCCGCAGGAGCTACCCAAAAAAGTCCGCCGGAGGGCGGCTTTGCGGCTAGTATATATATAACTAGCCGCACAAGCCGCCCTCCGGGCGACTTTTTGGCTAGCTCTTGCGGAGGGCTATTGGTGGGCCATCGGGCCCCCCCCTGTGTTTGGTGGGGCCAAAGGCCCACCAAACACAGACTCTCCAGATAGCCCCTTCTAGCTTTCCTGTGAAATCATGGGTGTAGAATGTATGTATTAACGCCAACCTATTCACATCACCCCCAAACCCCTTCACTCACCCATTACCCCTCACCCCCACCCCTTCACTCACCCCTTACCCACCCCCCCCACCCATTATCCATCACCACACACCCATTCACTCACCCATTACCCCTCACCCCCCATCTATTCCCTCACCCATCCCCATCACCCCCACCCATTCACCACCCATCACCCCACACCCATTACCCCTCACCCCACCCATTACCCATCACCCTACATCAAGGTTTTCCCCAATTCTCGCCCAAACCCCCCTTTTTTTTCACAATTCTCGCTAATAGGCTGCTAAAAAAAAAAAGGAAAAAAAAAATGATTAGATCATCTCATAAATGGGCTTAAAACCTTCCCCTGCTCGAGCCGGGTTCCAAAAATGTGACATATGAGGGGATTCCGCCACAGGGGGTGGCCCTGGGCGGACATACACACACACACACACCTTTCGCTTATATTATTATAGATCACCACACACCCATTCACTCACCCATTACCCCTCACCACCATCTATTCCCTCACCATCACCCATCACCCATCACCCCCCCCCATTCACTCACCCATCACCCCACACCCAAATCACCCCACCCATTCACTCACCCATTACCCATCACCCTACATCAAGGTTTCCTCAATTCTCGCAACCCACTTTTTTTCTCACAATTCTCGCTAATAGGCTGCGAAAAAAAAGAAAAAAAAAAGTGATCGGATCATCTCATAAATGGGCTTAAAACCTTTCCCTGCTCGAGCCGGTTCCAAAAATGTGCCATATGAGGGATTCCGCCACAGGGGGTGGCACCTGGAGCGACACACACACCACAACACACACACACACACACTCTTTCGTTTATATTATTATAGATAGAGGAACGTGAACTGAGACTTAGGGGTCGTTTTGCGTGCTGCAGCGTTTATTGAAATGTAACGGCCTACAGTTGCAATACATGTTTTTGTACGTCAAATGCGAAGTTCGACAAAGCTGTCCAATTTGTTCTGTGAATTTAGTTCTCGAGTTGCCATGTATGGATTTTTCGGTTTTCTCGTTGTGACGCGTTTATTGGACATTTAACGGCCAAGTTTGGCATACATGTTTTGTTGTACGGCTATTGCCGGTCTAGCGGAAACTATCACCAATGGTCTGTGACTCTTGGTTCGCGAGTTGCCACGTATGAATTTTACGGTTTTTTCGTTGTGACGCGTTTATGCGACTTTTGTCGGCCCAATGATCGTTAGTATATTTGAAGCAACGTAGGGTTTACTATCTTTTGCCTGTCAAATACAAACGCTCTACGACTTACGGTTTGGGAGTTAGAGTATGAATATTAGCGTTACGGTTTTTACCGATCAACAAATATTCATTATTGGGGAAATTATATAGATTACAATTATAATATCTGTCATTACACACAATTATTACTGAGATCGTTTTTACGTATATATGTAAATAAAAAATTCCATATATATTTCCCCCCTATAATGCATACACACATTATTCCATCTCCACTAATATTCACATGGGAAAATTACATTGAATAACAAGTATTTACAGCGTCATAACACAATTATTACTGACATCATTTTTACGTATATATGTAAATAAAAAAATAAAAAAATTCTGGCTGCAAAAATTCTCAAAATTTGACCCTAATTTGGTTTTGGCCTTTTCCGACTAAACTATTGATCTAAACAGAAATAACACATAAATCATTTTTGTCCGGTTCGACGAGATGTACCAATGGCACAGTCCGTTTAGTCCTAACATGTCTATTGTCGAGATATATAGTTTTTTTTCTATTTTTATAAAACATTGATTTGAGCCTTCATTTAGGATGAATTTTACTTCCGCGTATACCACTGGATCGGCCTTCAAGAGCTGCATCTTTTATGTTCTATACCATTTTGTCCTTACGTGTATGGTTACTGTGTTATTATTGAACATGTGATTTCCATAAAAAAAATCCTGGAGCCCTGAACATAGGCTGCAGAATTTGACCTAAATTTTAATATCCCTATTTGGATGAAACTCGGTTTATAGGGGCTTCTACTGATGGCGATCACGAATCTGGTCTTTGTTTGCCGATAGTCGATTCTTAAAGCAATTTTTTCCCTCAGTTACCTTATTTACGCCCTATAAATGCATACAAACATTACTTCATCTCCATTAATATTCATCACTGGGAAAATTACATTAAATAACAAATATTTTACTGCGTTATTATACACAATTATTACGTAGATCAATTTTTACGTATATATGTAGAATCTAAAAATCATTTTTTGGGGGCTGCCAAATTACTCAAAATTTTGGCCTCATTTGGTTTTTGGCCATTTCCGACTAAACTATTTATCTAAACATAAAATAGACATAAATCATTTTCGTCCGGTTTGACGAGATCTACGCAATGGCACAGTCCGTTTAGTCCTAACATGTCACATTCCAGAGATATATAGTTTTTTTAAGTTTTTATAAAACATTGATTTGTGCCTTTATTTATGCTTGAATTCCACTTCCGCGTTATACCACCGGATCGGCCTTCAAGAGCTGCATCTTGTATGTTCTATACTATTTTGTCCTTAGTGTATGGTTACTGTGATATTAATGTAAATGTGATTTCCCAAAAAAATTCCTCGACCTGCTTGCTACATAGCCTGCAGATTTCGGGCGAAAATAAATATATCACAATTTGGATGATACTCGGTGTATAGGGGCTTCTACTGATGGCGATCACAAATCTGGTCTTTGTTGCCAATTTGATTCTAATAGCTATTTTTCCCTCTGTAAGCTTATTTACTTCCTATAAATGCATACAAACATTAATCCATCTATAATAATATAGCGAAAGTGTGTGTGTGTGTGTGTGTGTGTGTGTGTGTGTCCGCTCCAGGTGCCGCTGCAGCGGTCTGGAGGTTGGTTATCCAGAAGGTTGTGTTTTCGGATGCCATGTAGCGCGCCAGAGGTACGATGTTTACTTTTCATTTCATCCCGCCGCGCGGAGAGGCAACAGCTTGCTCCCGGCTCCTGCCTCACCCCAGCCGACCCACTGATCTATATAACATGGATCGCGGATCTGGGCTAGCTGTGGCCGAGATACTGAAGTCACCAGCCGCCATCTTGTCATAACCAAAACAAATACATGGGCCGCCCAGGCAGTGGCTGGGTGTTGGCTGCTGCATGTGATAGCCTATATTACCACCTACTACTACTATTAACACCTATACTACTGCTACTATTACCACTACTTCTACTATTACCACCTACAACTACTATTAACACCTACTACTACTACTACTAAACTTCCAACACTAGTGCATCGTCGAACCTTCCAAGTCATTTATTTACGGTGATACACAGACAACAGGTGTGTTGCGAGGCCGTACAGGTGTGTAGTGACAGGTGTCTTGCGAGGCCGTACAGGTGTGTAGTGACAGGTGTGTTGCGAGGCCGTACAGGTGTGTAGTGAACAGGTGTCTTGCGAGGCCGTACAGGTGTATAGTGACAGGTGTTGCGAGCCGTACAGGTGTGTAGTGACAGGTGTGTTGCGAGGCCGTACAGGTGTGTAGTGACAGGTGTTATAGTGACAGGTGTGTTGCGAGGCCGTACAGGTGTGTAGTGACAGGTGTGTTGCGAGTCGTACAGGTGTGTAGTGACAGGTGTCTTGCGAGGCCGTACAGGTGTTTAGTGACAGGTGTGTTGCGAGGCCGTACAGGTGTGTAGTGACAGGTGTGGTGTATGTGGTAAAGCGAGAGGCTAAGAGTGCAGTGTTAGCCCCGAGTGTGTGTGTGTGTCTGACCTAATGAGCGAACGCGCAGTTCTCGTCCACTATAACGGCGCCAGCCCCGTACCGCGCGGCCACGGGTACGGCACGAGCCACAGTGGTCCATAGAAGCTACTCTCGGGATTACAGGAAGTTTAAATTAATCAAAAACCTTTGGCCTAATCAAAAAACCTTTCTTATTAGGTATATTGAATTGAAAGTAGTTAGTTTCGTACACTGATTTGAGTATTTTCGTACATACCTGGTGTCGTTTCGTAACTCTAGTAGTCAAGTTCAACTCTGAGCTGAGTGTACGAGACGACTATGGTTTCATATAGACTACGAAACAACTTTTGGTAATAATGGACGAGAGTTTTGCGTCGTTTTAAGAGACATCAACTATTTTTTCTTGGCCTACAATAGGTGCTGTTGCAATGGAGATAGTTTTATTTTGCGCAACCCCCCCCCCCCAAAAAAAAAAAAAATATTAATGAAACCTAACCTAACCTTATAGGTTTTAATGAAACCTAACCTAGCTAACCTTAAAGGTTTTAATGAAACCTAACCTAACCTTATAGGTTTTAATGAAACCTAACCTAACCTATAGGTTGTAATGAAACCTAACCTAACTTTAACCACAAGGTATACTTTTTTTTCTTTTTTTTTCTCGCAAAATAAAGCTACCTCCATTAGAACAAGCACCGCTTATTAGGAAGCGCTATGATCATTTGTATCATAACCGCACTCAGGTCTGCTTCCGTTCCCCACTAATTGTTAACAAGTATAAAAAAATATACTTATATCTATATCTACTTATATAAAAAAAAGTATACCATATCCACCTTTATTTTTTTTTAACTAGTAGTTGGATGACTGGAGTGGGTAGATGGATTAAGAGTGGATGGGCTGGGTGGGGAGTGGGTGTGGGTGTGGGTGTGTGTGTGGTGTGTGTGTGTGTGGGTGTGGGTGTGGGTGTGTGTGGGTGTGGGTGTGGGTGGGTGTGTGTGGTGGGTGCGTGTGTGTGTGTGTGGTGTTACTCACAGGTGGAAAGATTTGCCACTTCCAGGTCCTGGTCTGTTTGTACAGGACATAGCAGCACAGCTTGGCATGACGAGGCGATAACACAGCCAGACAGCAAGCACAGCTTGGCATGACGAGGCGATAACACAGCCAGACAGCAACGCGAGCCGCAGAAACAAGGCTTTGTTTTGGTTACGGCAAAATGGCGGACAGTTGGAACCAGTGCTGAGCCAGGGCTGCGTTCACTAGGCCATTCTGTACGATATTGTACGGTATTGTATGCTATTGTACGCCGTACAGAAAATTTCTGTGTGCTCTCCCGCGCACCGACTCGAGGAGTTGGTTTGCCAACAACGACAACAACAGCGCGGGAACAATGTTTGTAAACAAACGGATCAAAATGCCAGCGCCGAGTGAGATATGAGGTGGAAACTGCAAAAACTATAGGAGTTACGTGCATGCAGACGTGCAACTGCACTACGAGCATTGCAGTAAGTAATACCGCTGTTGTAGGATAAGGAGATAATGCAGTGATATTACTATCGTCGTATATATAATGAAAAACTACGTATCACAGTGTTGGACATTTCTTCTTTGCTAAGATATATCTTTCCTTGTACAGCTGCTGGTCCTGACACGGCTCCTGTTGTAGAAGCAGAAGTGCCTGACACTGCTGAGACACCAACACTCGAAGCAGAAGTGCCTGACACTGCTGAGACACCAATAAGAAGTAAGTGCATAGGATGCTTTGGGGAAGACTAGGTAAATAACCTATTCGGTTATAATGGACGAGAACTTCGCGGTCATTTTCAGAGGCACCGACTAATTTTTCCTGGCCAAAAATAGGTTCTTTTTCTAATGGAGATAGTTTTAGTTTCCGGAAACCCATTAAAAAAAATAATAATAATATTTCATCACCGAATTTTATGCATGGTTAAGGTTAGGTTCGGTATACTTAGTGGTTAAGGTTAGGTTAGGTTTCATTAAAACCTACATAGAGATACAGAGGTACAGTGTTGTTAATGGAAACGCCGACCATAAAATTCGGTGATGAAATATACTATACATATTTTTTTAATATGGGTTTCCGGAAAATAAAACTATCTCCATTAGAAAAAACACATATTTTAGGCCAGGAAAAATTAGTCGGTGTCTCTGAAAACGACCGCGAAGTCATTGTCCATTATTACCGAATATTCCGCGGGAGAAAGCGGCCGCCAACCAGCTGGGTGGGTTTATGAAACTGTCGCCGATGATGAAAAGGAAGATTAAAGTGTACTTCACTGTTGGACATCACATTTCTTGAAGACAACATTTTTCTTTTCTTTTTAACCTTATTTGTTGGTGCCCCTACCTGTCTTCGCAATCAAGGGATGATTAGAGGAAAGGAGGAAGGGAGAGAAGAAAGGAAACGGGGGTAAGGTCTTTCCCTCTGCTATCCCCAAGGAGGCGAGGTCAGGAAAGGGGGTTGCCAACTTTGCATGTATTTTTGGGGTTTCATTTAATCCCTTTTAAAAAATTCAAATTACTCGGGTATTTTATCCTAAATAAAAAACACAGGAAAAAAGCATATATTTTGGGGGTGGCCCACATTTACAGGGAAAAAAAAAAAGTTTGTCGGATTCGTCGGCCGGGGTGGGAATTCTTGTCGATACAAAGGCACAATTTTGTCAAAATTTCTTCCGATCGGATATATTGTCCCGTCCCCCAGTGGGCCCAAAAAGTTTCACTTTTTAACAAAATTTTGGGAAAAAATAGTTGAACTAATAGGGATTGGGGGAAAAAAATTTTAGTACCTTCCCATCAAAATTGTGTTTGTTTAATGCTTTTTCATCTTTACAGTGCAATTAAAGTGATTTAAGAAAGGACTGCATTAGTCATACAGATGGACGGGACACTCCCCAACCACAACGGCCAGGGCCCAGTTACCCTTCAGCGCTTGGGGTGGGGGTGTGTGACGCCCCGCCTCCCAACTTGTGGCGCCGCGTTAGTCGTTTTTTGCCTGCTTTCGGGAGGGCCCGCTGCAACTGCGCACGTTCACGCTCACCACCAAAGTGGGGGCTTTTTGGGCACCCCGACCAAACCCCTGCGGGGGGAAACAGCTTCCCAAGAAGGGGCAAGGGGCTAGGCCTTTTTCCCCCATTTCGCCGTGTGCAGCGGAAGTCGGTGAAAAAAACGGCTTCCCTCGTCCCGCGGGGGGGGCGGTGGTGGGGGAGAAAGCCGGATCCCCCAGCAGAAAAAGAGCCGCTGTGTGGAGAGATCCTGGGGCGTACCCTCATGGCGAATTTGGGATCGGTCCAAGAAGCGGACCTGGAAAGAAAAAATCAAAGTTGAACAAATTGAATTAGTTCGCAAAATCCCTAAATAATATATTTTTTTGCCCAAATTGCCATGCTTTAACCGTGCCCTTTGCCATGCTGGGCGTGGCTGGGCGGATGTTGCCCAACATATCTGGAATGTATCCTAAAATTTATCAGAAGCTGCGATCATTCCTTCTTTCCAAAAAACAACTAAAATTTTCACCCTCATAAAAATTACTAATTTACCTTCCCAATGGACGGGGGGCCGCTGCCCGCCGCCCCGACCTATACAAAATTTAAAATTTTTAAACTTCTTGTAGATAAGGGGTTGGGTTAAAATATGTCTTCCGTTTATAATTTTTTAAATTTTTTTTTTTGCATTGCACAGAAATTTAAGATTCACCGAAGTATATGGTGTGTGTATTGGCGTTATAAAATTGTACATAAATTCTATATTAACTTGATGTAAATTTTTTTCCCAAATAAGTCCTGTCTAAACCTTTCACATAGTAATTTTTATCGTCCCCAAAATTAAAAATATTTTTTGGTTTTTGTTTTTAAATGTACTTTAAAAAAGAACAAGTTGGGTTAGGAAAATTTTATTTAGGTTGTGGTAAAAAATTTTTTAAACGTCACCTACAGCATATCTCTTTCGTTGACTCGAAATCGCCGGATTTTCTCCTGGCCTGATGCGCTTTTCGACATGGGGCACGCGGACGCCTTCACCCATACGGTGGACGGGATCGGCATTTCCCTGCTGGGCCAGCGCTGCCCGGAGGGACCCCCTTGGCACATGCAAGGAGCCCCGACCAATCCTTCCGACAGAGAGCGAGGGCTTCTGGAGCGCGGCGTGCAAAGGGGTTCGGTACCGGAGCTGCCACACGCCACGCCAGCTCATCGGGTTTTCAGGGACGAAAAAGGGAAAAACGGGGGTGCGACGGACGGGACGCGGATTCTTCCGACGCAGGAAAATCCGCTCAATCGGCCGTTCCCCAAGCGTCGCCGCACCCGATCATGACCCGGCTGTCCCGCTGCGTTGGACCCCACAAAAACTCGGGCGCACCCAGTTCATCTTTTCACCGCTTCCCGGCGCCGCGCCACTCCCGCTCTCAGCCCGTGCGGCGCCACCGGAGGAGCGCCGGGAGAAGATGGTAAGGAGATCAAGGCGGAGAGACCGTGAATGTGCCGGCGGGCCGCTCATCATACCGGGGGGGAAAAAATTTTCGAGGGGAGCCGGTGAGGGAAAACGCGGGCATTGCCCCCTCGGGTCCGGTGAGGCATCCAGAACTGTTGAGGGCCAAAACTCGCGGCGGGGACGGGCGTGCTGCCGGGCAGGCGGGTTTCGCGCTGCAAGGAGGGGCCTCTCGACAAAAATCACGGCATGTGCTTTGCACAACAGTCGCAATACCGGGCTCAAAGGGGGGCGCGTCGTCCAATAATGAACCGTCAAAAGAAACCCCCACTTCGTTGCCGGCACCACTGCTCGAGCTAGTGGTGGGGCAGATTCACCGTCTGCTTCGGCCCGTTTCCGGGCCCCGAGATCCGCTGTTCAAGCGGTTTGTGAAGTGGTGGCCGCTCGCGAACCGGCGTGTCCAAAAAGCTCGACGACCCCCTCGCCGGGGCCGACAAGATCATCGCCCCCCGCCCGCGTTGCTGAAGGGGAAGCGCCCCGCGACGATACCCCCGAGAGGTGCGCTCCCATACCCTGTTGGGGGTGAGGTTGAGGCGAAAAATCCGGAAGCCGGGCGCCCACCCGTCTCGATGGGGGGCAAAGGGATCTACCTCTCAAATCACCCCTTCCGCGAGGGGTTTTTCGCTCACCAAGACGGAAGAGGGAGCTGTCCGGTTTACGACGTTTATCGTCACAAGTACGTGGAACCGTGGATGTCCGCCCACTCTCGCCTCGGCCCCGGGAACGGACCTCGCCCCCTCAAAGCCCTCGCCGCTATCGCGACAAGGGGATCGGGCGGCATCGGGGAAGGTGAGGCCCGGCACTGTGGTACGTTCCGAGGAGCTCTCGGCCCTCCCCTTCGACGAGGCGACGGGGGCGAGGAAAGCGGGCCATCGTCAGGGGCCCTGCAGCAGCGGCTGGGGGAAAACCCCCCTCGCCGGCCGACGTCGCCCTCGACGCAGTGGACAGGGCCCCCCTGGCGTCGTTTTTCGACACCAACCTGTCGCCTCGTCACCGCCCTCGGGGGGGTCCGATTTCCTCAACGCGATCCGGCCGAGTGGTCGGGGAGGGCGACTACACCACGGGTCTCGGCGCGCCCGTCATAGGTGGTGAACGCTTTTGCGGAGAGGGGCGGGCGCCCTCATCGCGCGTTCTGCGGGGCCATCACCGCGAGAGGAACACGACAGCACCCTTTTGCAGGGCGGGGAGCGCCACCGGGGGTTTTTCCCTGCCCAAAAAGGTATAGGATGGCGCGCACGGTGGATTTCGTTTTTTTATCATCGTCACCAGGTAGCTCGTGAGGTTTAATAGTGAAACTTCGGCCCTCTGGGCGGTATAAAATTTTCCGATCGGAAAAAAATTTTGCACACATCCTTGTATATTTTCGACAAAAATTTCCGACCCGGGCCCAAAAAATCCCAAAAAAAAAATTTAAAGGGCCCCCCTAAATATTAAATTTTTTAATTTTATGTAATTAAATATATTATTATATTTATATATATATAATTATTGGGTACTGTAATATCAAAATAAAGAGAAAATTTCCCATGGGGGACATTTCCAGGTACCACCCCCCCCCGGCAATCACAGTCGCCTAACATAACTTAAACTAACCAAAAACCCAATCTAAGTAATCCGCAATAGCTTGATCCCGTTTTGGGGGAGGTTAGGTAAAAAATGTCCATGTATTGTTTAAACTGCAGTTTTTCAGTATTACGGGACCAGCGAAAAAAATGGGGTCCAAAATTTAAAAACCTTTTTTCTTCCTTTTCATCTATCAAAGTGGACTCGCCGGATATTTCCACGGCAGCGAGTGTTTTGTTGTCGTGAGACATTGACAAATTACCAAAACCCTCCCAATATGTTTTAAAGGGTTTAAACTGAGTTCTGATATGTTCTTATATGACCCCGGGAAAAAAAATGTTTTTAAAAAAAATGCCTCATTTTTGGGGCTTCTCATTCTTTTTTTTTAATAACCACTTGAAGCTTTTAAAAATTTATTTGCACTGTTAACAATTTATGAATCTGTTGCTTGATTAAACAGTTTATCTTTAATTTTTTTAGTGCCTCATCCTCAAGAAAAACTGACCCACCACCAACTCCCTCCAACTCCATCAGCCAGCCATCAACGTCAACTTCATCGCAACCACTTTCTCCCTGGCATCCCCACCCTCCTCAACGCACGGGGGAAAAAGCGTAGTAGGACGGAAGGAGAGGGAGAAAATGTTATCGCCCAATTAGAACTGCTGAGGGAGAGTGCAAGTTTAAAGAACTACAAGTTTAACAAATTTCACACAAGTAGTAATGGAACAAAATGAACGACACCACAGACATCATCACAGATGATGGATGTGATGATGATGTTGATGATGGTGATGGTGATGTAAGATGGTGATGTAAATAATATAATCATTACAAAAGAAGTATATACAGGGGCCGTACGAGTCATGATGAAGGTTGAGTGACGGACCGTCGTGACTGAGGAATGGTCCCATAAAAGGGATTGTTTTTCATCGACCATCGTCGCTGAAAAACCATCCCTTTTCTGGTATACCAGGCGACATCGTCGCTGCTTCTTACTCCGAAAAACATCCCTTTTATGGCACCTTCCTCAGTCGACGAAGGTCATCGCTCAACCTTCATTCATGACTCTCGTACGGCCTAAGTGTCATTGTTCTTATTCCTCTCAACCTCAGCTGTATCAGTACTCGCTTACCTTATTTTTCCGAAATGTAACTGTCAACATGAAGGGGACGTTTTCACTGTTAGCAAGGCACAACGGTAGGCACAGATTTCCTTCTTGTTGTTGTGGGAGAATAGTTTTGTAGTGATTGCACTTTACATGTACCAGCCCCGAACCCTCTATGAATATCTGCAATCTGGCAAGTCATTAATAGGGTTGTGAATAGGGAGAGGTGAATAGCGAATAATCACACAGGAAAAAACTGGTTCACAAATAGGGTGGTAAAGATGGATGACTCAGTAAACAGGTAGTATTAGGGAGTCATTAGGGAGCTTAAAAGGAAGATGGATAATTTCATGGATGGGGATGAAAGGTGGGAATGTAGTTATTGGTCATAACAGGGAACTACCAGTGTAGGTCTCACGACCTCTGGTAGATTCCTTAATTTGTTATGTATTTTATGTGTTGACAACAGTTTGGACAACCGCGGCATGGAGGAGGCCAGTGGTGCTCCCGCAAGGGCTCGTGGCTGGGCAGTTGATGCTTCCTGCGGGAGTTGCTTTGTATGGGAAAAGGAGCATTGCATGGGGACTCACGCGTGTTGAGACCCCGGGAGTGGGTCGTAGGATGGGCAAGGTGCCGTGGCCCACCCCGGCGTTATGCCCTATTGGATCTCCGGTATAGCAGAACCTTAAACCATTGAGCCCAGTCAAAAAAATGTATAATTTGTAATGGAAATCTGTACATCATAGTTAAACAGTAAACCCCAAAAAATCAGTGGTCACAAGTTGGGCGGACTTAGAGCCGTAAGGGGGTCACTGTGCGGTTAATACATTGTCTTTCATAGTAGGATAAGGAAAATTAAAGAGGATATTTATTATAAACAAAAATATTTTGAATACCATGAAAAATACCACACTATACCACTATCTTTGAAGGCTTAAGGAAACTTGTGGTATGATTTATCATCCGGGACTTAGAAAAAAACTTCAAGGAGTAATGGAAAAGTAGAAAAAAAAACTCCACTGCTCAGTAAAAGAATTATCCACATCTCCCAGGACAATAGCGCCTCCTCTGGAGGAGGATACACCTGGAATATTTGTTCTCCTACGGTGGAACTCAGTAGCTGTTGTGGGAACGATCTTCGGTTGGCCATACAATGACTGCGTTCCGTATAAACCTTTAAGGCACACATACTTCCAGTACAACTTTATGAACTCAGCTGACGATTTACTGAGGTTCAAAACCGATCACCTACACACGAACGATTCCGTTCCCAGCAACCACAGTGTAGCTAACACTTCTGTAACTGCAGGATCCTGGTGGTCCGGTGTGGAGCAAGAAGACGGCACAGACTCTGTTGAGTTGAATTCTATTAAAATGATAAGAAACTAGGGACTACTAAAAAAGGGCAATAATGAAATTTCTTATTTTTTTAATATGGTCATATATATATATACCCCCCTCCTGTTTCAAAATCCTACGTATTTAAAACAGACAAACAGTTAGGTTAAATCAGGGGTAAATAGGTACTGCAACAGTACATTAGGTAGATGTCAAAATATTTTTGTCACAGTATTTTGATTTGTTAAGAAGAATGGCCACAGTAGTAATTGTCGGAAATACTCATTTTGCAGTTATCCCCCTGCATAACAAAACCTGGGACCCGTCGGGAGCGGGGTTTTTGGGCAGGGAAAGTGGAAATATAATTTTTGACGATAGTATATTAAGTGGCTGATTGTAAAAAATATTCTAAAAAACACTATGGGAAAAACATAGGCCGAAATACATAAATATATTACTGATTAAGTCAATGCGTAATTACTTACCAATTCCTGGAACAATCTTGTAAAAATCTTAAACGACAACGATAAAACTACAAGTAAAATACAATACATGGACATGTTTACGTAACCTGACATATCTGGGGGAAACTACGGTCTACCAAGACCCCGCTAGTTCGCTAACCTTAACATGGACGTTGCTTGAGTAGCCTAACCTAAGCGGGGATAAAGGAGGATTTTAACTGGAAATTTAAGCAATTTTCCGACAATTTGTAATTGAAACAAACACACAAAATTGCATAGAAAAAAAGGAGTACTTAAACCTCTTACTCAATACTGGTTGAAAGTATCAAACATACCAAATCAATTTAGCGTTAAAGTATGGAGTTGATTTAGTAACGGATAAACAAAAACTTTATTTTTATCATTGCTACGACAGTGGCCGTAGCGGGATATTTTACTGAACGGTCCATGGGAGCAGTCGCTCATCGGGGCGGGTCGGGCCAGGACGAACACAAACATAGATTTCCGCCAAAAAACGAGTGCCAGATTAATTTCCAAAAACATGTCCAAAACCTGCGCGAAAAACATGTTTCGTCCTCGACGTCAGGGGACACCCAATAACCAAAATTAACCTTATTTTCATACACAGAATGTTCTACTGCAGTTTAAAAGCATTACAAGGCACGTTATTAAACCATCCTCAACTGTAGAGCTGACCATTAGGGGCATTTCTAATCCATACATCACCCGTCGGAAAGTAAAATAACACAAAGGGGTTCTGGTTGGAGGTGGGCGAATCCTGTAAAAATGACGAGGACTGCGGGTCATTTTCTGAGGGAACTGATTAGTTTTCCTTGCCAAAAAAGTAGTGTTTTCCAGGATGGGGGGATTTTTATTTTCCCGGGAAACCCAATAAAAAGATATTATGAACCTGACCGAACCTTAATCTAACCTGACTAAAGGGTGGGGCCTTCGGACTGCGGAGTGTGTGTCTGTATTAGACAACTATGTCCTTTATTCAATATGTATATAAGTTTTGAAGGTTACGCCGAAATTGGATAATAATGTACAGTTATACTGCAGCAAGCAAAAAATAATATGGAAAATGCAAGTGGTAACGGCGTAGTGACCGCGCGCAGTTCTCGTCCAATTATAACCCCGACCCTTCCCCCCAGCGAGGATAGGTTACGTAGCGTAAGGTAGATAACTAGCGTGGGGGGCGTCTCTGAGGGGGCGCAGCCCCCCCCATGTTATGGCAAGAAAACTATTGGTAATGGGTAGTATTTACTAAAGGTGCAGTTTTACCCACATAATATCAAGACAAAAAGTTCAAGTGCAGGGCGGGACTGCACAGCGCTAGTATTTACTTTTGCAGTTCATATCATATTAAATAAAAGGTCAACATAATGCTATGTTTTGCTTTACTTACTTCAACAGTTTCCCAAGCTCTCTGGTTCCCTCTGCAATCTTGCATTACGAAAGTGCTTCTGAAGTCTCTTGGAGTACAAGGGCCACTATCGTCTCCACCATATTCTCGAACTCTCAATGGATTTGGCGGCCTCTCTTCTTCTCTCTCCTCTTCCTAGCCTCCTGTCATGTTCATATCTTGCCTACTATAAAGTTTCCGCTGCAACTTACAGGGTCATCAGCTAGTTTTCGGCCAAGATGAGAGCAGCCTGGCGATAACCAGAGGATATGGGGTCCCGCCATTTTGGCAGGGATACAATTTTTCGTAGACTCGTCGTCCCTGGGGCGTGAGCAAACAGAATCGTACAGAATCTCCCTTAGTGAAAGCAGCCAGGCTTATCCGCGATCCATGTATATAGATCAGTGCAGCCCGAACACCACGGCCGGAGATTCCGTGGCGGAATTAATTCGCCGTAGGATACTCTGTGTGGATTTAACCACTCCATCTCATCATTTATACATTTTTTTCCATCTCACGTCCTTTCTTAAGTATATATTTTGCGTCTTATTACCCAGTAATGTGAATATATATAAGCACACTCGATAAGAGACGAATCTTCTTGTTTTTTTTAAATCAAGAAGCGTAGATTTTGCTTGTTACTCAATCACGGGGAAGCGAGACCACAGCTGAGGCCAGCGGCCTCTCTCAACTGCTGTTGTTCTCGTCAGGTGGCAGCTGTCCCTCCACAATATCGGTGTAATGCATATCACCTGTAGCGCGGACATGATGTGTTCTCCGTCAGGAAGCAGCCTAGCTGCCATTCATAGTAAAGGGGGCAGCTGGGAATTCTCACCATGTACGACCTCTTTTTTTTCTCATTTTTTATACTTATTTCTCACCTTCACTGTCTTTTTAGTAATTTTTTGGTCTCGTTACACGAAATGTAAATTTAAAAAATAAGCGCACCGTGGATATTTAAATTTACTGTACGAATCCTATAGGTAAATAAATGTAGCGTAGCTTTGTTTTAAAAATTTTGGCCTTTCCTTGTCCCCCTACTAGTAAGTAGTATAGGGGGCAGGGCATGACAGGTTCTGGCTTTCCTTTTTTTTTCCCCTTTCTGAATAAATTTAATTTTTAATTTTTTCTGATTGCATTTTTTTAATATTTGCTTCCTTTACCTTGATATCTTCGTATTGAAGTCGCAGGGTATAGCTGATTTCATAGTAGCCTACTATATAGGCTATAATTAATTTGAGTTATCTGAAGGGAAAATTCATTCTCACACAAAATGCACCATGGTGAGCAGCTAGTTGGTGGAATTAAAAAAAATTGCTCTAGCTGCCCCTTTTTCATTTAATTTTTTTAGCTATACGGTACGTCTATATCCCCTACAGTGAAAATGGAACTGTTGAGTCAGAAAGGGTTTTTATGCTTGAAAGAAATTACCATCCAAAGGGATGCAGAAACTGGGGGATGCTAATTTGCATTTTTTTGAGAAAATTTCATATTTTGCCTAATAGCATTTTCGTATTATTTCCTTTTTAAAACCCGCCTTTTGAGTTCCTTGGGTCCCTAGACCTAAGTTTAAGTTCTCAAGATGAAAAAAATAATCCTAAGCCCTAAGCTAACCAACAAAATCTAACCAACTAACCAAACCTAACCAAAGCTAACCTAACCAACCCAAACTAACCTAACCTAACCAAATCAAACCAAACCCCCCCCAAATTTAAAAACCTACCCAAATTAACCAAATCAACCTAACCTAAGCAAATAAAAACCAACCCTTTAAGGGGGGGGTTGGGGGGGGGTTCTCGCACTTCGGTCACATTATGTGTGGATGTAAAGGTCACATTTTTGGTTGGGTTAGTTTTGTTAGGATAGGTTAATTGGTTAGGTTAGGTTAGCTTAGGTTAGATTTAGTAGGTTAGCTTAGGTTAGTTTTGGTTGGGTTTAGCTTATCGGTGGGTAAAGCCCCCCGCGGGTTTGGGTTTAATTTTGGTTAGGAAAATTTTTTGATTTAAGGAAATTACTCTGATCTGGGGAATTTTTCCCCCCTCCCTAACAACCTTTTAAATTAGGTTTTCCGGCAAAATTTGTTCCCCCCCTGAAACCCCGCACCCCACAGGCCCCCAAACTTTTTTGGGGGAAGGGGGAAGTATGGGCAAAAACCCTAGAATTTTACCGTTAAGTACCTAAACGTTTCGTTTCATCCTAAGGAATTAAACCAACAAAAAATAACACAAGGAGTCGGGGGGGGTAAAAACCCCCCTAGGAGGTAAGGTTGCGTAATCAATGCCGGTTAGGTTTTAGTTAACTAAGGGGGGTTTTCGGGGGGAAAGCAGCTCCCCCAGTTATCCCAGGAGAGTAGGGTTGAAACTGCACATTTACCCCCGGCAGGAAAAAAAAAAAAAATAAAAAGGGGGATTGGTGGAAGGGGAAACCCCCCGCCCGGAGCTAAGGTTATGTAATCAATCCCCGGTTTAGAGCTGGGTTAGTTTAGGTCGGGATGGTGGGCCCGCATTTTATTTCAGAAATATTGGCAATAGGAGTTTTGGGTTAAAAAATGAATTTCCCATTTCTTTTGCTGTGTTTTCAATTATTTTACCTTTTCTTTATAAGAAAAAAACTTTATCCCCTTTAATCTTAAATCCCCCTTTTTCCCCCCCCAGGGGGTATTAGGATTGGGTAAAAAGAATTTTTTGGTTATTTTTTACTAGTTAGGATACAAACAGGCCCCCGGGCGAAGGGGGGGAGGAGGTATTTCAGCCCCAGATTGTAATATGGGGCAGCAATGATATGTGAAACCCCCGATTGATAATTTAATAGACACTACTAAAAAACCAGATTTCTTTTAGTTAGAAAAGCTATTTTAGAAATTTGTTTATTTTAGGTAAATTGAATTTAGTTAATTTTAAAACAAAATGTTTGCCAAAACAAAAAATAAAGAAGGGGGGTTCTTTTGTTTCAGAAGTCCCGTTGCTGCCAAAAAAAGCCTTCAGATTTCCTATAAGGGCAGGTTTGTATATAAATGGTACATAACCATGAGTTAGAGGAAAAAAACACCTGCAATACATAACAGCATTTTTTTTACACAGTAATCTGACATTTAAACGAACAGAAACATTGTAAATCATATTAAAACCATATTTTATTTCATTTTATTTCACGCCTATTTTTGTCGACGTTCAGTTCTTGATCTGATACACTACTCCAATACATAAATTCCAAACACTAACACTAATCCATACACAAAAACTACTCCAAAACACTAACACCTCCAATACACTAACATCTTGATTTTACCAACGAGTTTCATTATTGACCCGTCAGACCCTTTCCCGACCCAATCCATTGTGCACAGTGTAATTGTTGTTTAAAGAACAAAAAATGTTGATTTTTGAATATTAAAATTTAAAAAGATTTTTTTCTTTTATTTGAACATAAGTATGTAAAAAAAGGAAAAAATTTCGTAATTTCGGACATACCAATCAAAATGCTAATTAGACAATTTATGGACAAAAAAAAAATAACACATGATCTTGCGTTTAATTCCCTGAGAAATTAAAACTTACTAGGTCAGACACCCATAGGAAAATCTTTAGGCGGTTTTAAAAAGGAAAATAAACGAAATGCTAATCAGGTCAATTATGCAAATTGCTCAAAAAAGCCAAAAATTTGCATCCACGTTTCGCATCCTTTGGTTGACATTAATTTCATGCTAAAAAACCTTTCTGTACCAACAGTTCCATTTTCACTATAGGGCATATAGGGGCGGCTACGTAGTAGACTAAAAATTTAAGTGACAAAAGGGCAGCTAGAGCAGATTTTTTTTTCTTCCACCAAAAGCTGCTCACCATGGGGCATTTGTGTGAGAATGAATTTCCATTCTAGATAAGCTCAAATTAAATAGCCTATAAATAGGCTATTTTGAAAACCCGCTATACGATGACGACTTCAAAACGAAGTACCTAAAATAAAAGGAAACAAAAAATAAAAAGCAATCACTGAAAATTAAAAAATTTAAATTTATTAGAAAGGGGGAAAAAAACGGAAAGCCCGAACCTGTCATGCCTGCCCCCTATACACATGTATGTAGGTAGACAAAGGAAGGCCCAAAATTTTAAAACAAAGCTACCTAATTTATTTACAAAAATAGGATTTGTACAGTAATAAGTATTCTCACGAGTTTCGCTTATATTAATTCACTTTTTGTGTAAAGAGACGCAAAAAAATATACGAAAAAAAACAGGAAGGTGAGAAATAATGTATAAATAATGAGAACAAAATGAGGTCGCTACTGGGGGAGATATGCCGAGCTGCCCTTATGAGGAATGGCACTAGGTGCTTCCTGACGGAGAACAAATCATTCGCACATGGTGGATGCATTTAAACCCTATTTGGAGGGGCAACAAAATGGGTCGTACATGGTGAGATAGCCCAGCTGCCTCTTTACTGAGGAATGGGACAGGCTGTTCCCGACGGAGAACAAATCATGTCGCTAATGTGAGATGATTACACGATATTGTGGAGGGACGGCTGCCCCCTGACAAAAAAAACAGGCAGTTGAGAAGGCCGTCCCCAGCTTGGGCTCGCTTCCCCGTGATTGAGTAAAAAAGAAAGCTACGCTTCCTTTTTTACAAAAAATTGTCTCTCATCGAGTGGCTTTATATATTCACATTACGGGGAATAAAAAGCAAAAAAAATACTTAAAAAAGACAGTGAAGTGAGAAAAATGTATAAATGATGAAGATGAGTGGTTAAATCCACCCAAGTATCCACGGCAATTAATCCGCCAGGGAAATTTCCCGGCGTGGGGTCGGTGGGGTGTGGGGAGGAGCTGGGGGAAGCTGTTGCCTCTCGCGCGGCGGGATGAAATGAAAAGTAATCATCGACCCCTGGGGCGCTACATGGCATCCCAAAAAACAACCTTCTGGAAAACCAAACCTCCCAGACCGCTACACCCCCCCCTTTGGCGGAATCCCCTCATATGGGACATTTTTGAACCGGCCGAGCAGGGGAAGGGGTTTTTAAACCCATTTATAGATGACCCATCACTTTTTTTTTTTTTTTTTTTTTTGCAGCCATTAGCGAGAATTTTGAAAAAAAAGTGGGTTGCGAGAATTGAGGAAAAATTGAGTGGGGATGGGTAATGGGTGACTGAATGGTGGGGTGATGGGTAATGGGGGTGGGGGGATGGGTGAGTGAAGGGTGGGGGTGATGGGGTGGGTGAGGGAATAGAGGGGGTGAGGGGGAAGGGTGAGGAATGGGGGTGTGGTGTCTTTAAAAATAAAGCGAAAGTTGGTTATGTGTGTGCGTGTTCCGTCCAGGTGCCACCCCCTGTGTCGGGAAACCCCCCATATGGCACATTTTGGAACCGGTGAGCAGGGGAAGGGTTTTTTGCCCTTTATGAGATGAATGATCATTTTTTTTTTCCCTTTTTTTTGCAGCCCATTAGCGAGAATTTTGAAAAAAAAAATGGGGTTTCGAGAAATTTAGGAAACCTTTATGTAGGGGGATGGTAATGGGGGGGGTGATGGGAAAGGGTTTGGGGGGATGGGTGAGGAATGGGTGGGGGGGAGGGGGGTGGGGGAGGGAATAGATGGGGGGGGTGGGGGTAATGGGGAGTGAATGGGGGTGAGGATAATGGGGAGTAAAGGGGTGGGGGGTGGTGGGAATGGGTGAGTGAATGGGTGGGGGGTGGGGGGTAATGGGTGAGTAAAAAGGGTTGGGGGTGATGGAATGGGTTTGGGTTTTAATCATACATTTTACATCCCTGATTTTAGGAAAATAGAAAAGGCTTTTCTGGAGGCTGTGGGGCCCATGGCCCACCAATGCCCTCCGCAGGAGCTTTGCCAAAAATCAGCCCGGGGGGCGGGTTTCGGGTAGTAATATAATAATAAGGAACGTGATGAACTAGGGGGTTTTGCTCGCAGGTTTTTTTGAAATGTAAGGCCTACAGTTGCAACATGTTTTTTTTGTACGCAATCGAAGTTGAAAAAGCCCTCCAAATTGCTTGGATTTTTAGTTCTCGAGTTGCCAAGTTGGATTCCGGTTTTTTTGTTGTGCCCCGTTTATTGGAATTAAAACCCCCGTTTGGAGTACAGTTTTTTTGGACGGCCGTTGTGTTTTGTGGGGAAAACCCTCAGCAAGGGGCTGGACTTTTGGTTTGCGAGTTGCCATGTAGAATTATACGGTTTTTTTGTTGTACAAGTATGCGACTTTTTTCGGCCCCCAATTTCCTTTAAAATACTTTGAGCAAGTTGGGTTTCTATCTTTTATGTTTAAATCAAAAAGCTCTAATATTACGGTTTTGGGAGTTTGAGTATGAATTTTACCGTCGCTTTTTTCCCAAAAAAAATTTTTAAATTGGGGAAATTATATAGAAAAACAATTATATATATCGTCATTATACACAATTATTACTGAGATCGTTCCTACGTATATATGTAAATAAAATATTTCATATATATTTCCCCCCTATAAATGCATAAGTACATTATTCCATCTCCACTAATATTCATCACTGGGAAAAGTACATGGAATAACAAATATTTACATCGTCATTATACACAATTATTACTGAGATCATTTTTACGTATATATGTAAATAAACTTTTTTACTTTTTTCGTGGCGTCTGGCGGACTTAGTGTTGGTCTGAAACAAATTGTTAAGGTCACACTTCCGATACAGTTTGTGGCCTTCTACAACTTTGTCTTCAGTTATATTTATTGCATCTCGACTGTAAGTGGCTTTTCTGTACGAAAAACCCCTCTGAGCCTGCCCCGCCCCGCCCCGCATAAATCCCCGCTATCTATTATTATCTATTCTTCTATCTATTATAATAATATAAGCGAAAGTGTGTCTGTCTGTCTGTCTGTCTGTGTGTGTGTGTGGTATAGGTTCCGCCCCCCGTGGCACAAACACCTCATATGGCACATTTTTGGAATCAGGTTGACCAGGGGAAGGTCATAAGCCCACTTATGAGATGATCCGATCACTTTTTTTTTTTTTTTTTTTTGCAGCCTATTAGCGAGAATTGTGAAAACAAAAGTGGGTTGCGAGAAGGGGAGTTTTCAAAGCTAAGCCGCCAGATGTCTCTCGCGCATCTCACATCCACTGCCCTTTGAGCGTGAATGATCTATCATTTACCGTAAACTCCCTGTAATTTTTCGGGACATATCAGAATTACCCTTCAATACAACAACTGAAACAGTTCTTAATAAAAAATGTAGTGTATCATTTTGTTTTTCAGCACTTGAAGAAAATATTGGCAAAACATAGAAACATACTTGAAAACTCAATTTCTTAAAATCGTCATTTCATGGAAACACTGCACGTTCAAGCTGAATGAAGCTTCAGGAAGTATGTACTTGTATGTAAGCTTTCGCCGAGTACCTGTTTTGAATGTGTCTGTCTCTTTTGCGACGAACATTTAACCAAGAAATAGTGTGGCGTTCAGCATCTCCGAAGAAACCATCCCGATGTCGGGATCTGATATCAGTCACTTCTTCTTATCCACGGCTGGGGGGAAGAGTCTTGTTTTGTTCTTGTTTTAGGGCTGCGAGGATCCCTTGGGGAACACTATGAGCCCTGGTGATGTCCTATGATGCTATTACAGGCGTGGTAGTTGACCTGTCTCCTCAGGAAGGCACAGGTGAGGCAGATAACGGCGGATGCATGCGTTCCTGCAGCCCGCTCTTTTTCAAGACAACAAGTAAACAAGACCCATGTATTGTCTTCGATAGAGGACTGTTCGTTGAGGTGCCAATTACTTAAATTACTTCTTGGTTAAATGTTCGTCGTAAGAGAGACATATACACCCAAAACAGGTAGGTGGGTTGGGGATGTACCATACACTTCTTCTTTTTTAAATCAGGAAAAAAAAAATTGAGTGAAATCTGAATTTTTTTATTATGTATTACAAAATATAAGATATGGACTACATTATGTGTAAGGCACAACTCTGGCAACATGATAAAAGCAACTGAAAAATAGGCCCGAAAAAAAAAAAATAAAAACGTACGGACCATCCATAGGTGAGGACGCTCCTACAGAGATATTATCGATAAGTAAAAAAAAAATTGAAAATAAAAAAATCAAGCACAGTTGAATTAGGGCAACACATTTCATGAAATGGAACCTAGTGATGAAATCAAATCAATTTATATTAGCAATATAATAGTGCAAGCAATTTTAATCAATTAAAAAGTGAAAGTAAAAAAAAGTGAAAATAAATTTTGACTTTGAAGTTCCTGGATTTTTTTTTTTTAATATATATTTGCAATCATATTAATACTTTCATTACCCTACATAATGTACTTAATCATGGAAGTGCTTCTGTAGCACTTCCAGAAGGGAAACATAAATTAATAATTATTTATAATAAATGCAGATGATTTAATGCAATATTTGGCATATTTTAATTTGATTGAACTTAACACTGCTTGGAATTACCTTTAGAATGTAGATATAGGCCTATAGCCTAGTTTCATTAGGCTACACAATCTTGACAAGCATGGATTAACCTAGTTTAGGCACCTTAACCACCTTACCTAATATTGTAGCCTCTTAACGAGTGTGCAAATTTGATGAACCGCTGAAGCCTAGCGGTTGGGGCTGCCAAAGGAGCCAGCAAGACCCCTATCACTTGATCAGGCTCTATTTCTGCTATGTCCTCCATCCTAGGGAAGATGAAGGTGTTTCCTTCACCCATTTTGGTGGACTTTCTTAGATACGACACATTAAACTTAGTGGGGTTTCCGGCACAATCAATAATTTTGGCAACATAATTGACAGGAGTGCCCTTCATCTTCCCTTCCTCGACTTTTAGTTCCACCAAGATGAAATCCCCCAACTCCGGAGCCTTATTTTCGAATATGCTAGCAGCTTCTTCAAGTGGTGGGGGATCATCGTCAAAATCTTCGTCTGAATATTCAGAAGAGTCATTCAGTTCCAGCTGAGCATCCAATGCCTCTGAACTGTCCGAATCGTGTTCGGGAGGTGGGGCCTTTTTGGTGGCCTTCTTCTGGGGTGGAACACTCTTCTTCTCTTTCCGCGCCTGTTTTTCTCTCAAGCCCTCTATGGCCTCGCTGTCTTCCGTCAAAATACAGGATTTCACTCTTTTCCTCCCCTTGCCAAGGGGTCTGGGAGGGCCTTTGGGATATGGGCGGACATGTTCAGGGAATATGACTTCCACAGGACCTTGTGGTTCATTGTTGTGTGTTGCTGGAGCTTGTGGATCGTTGAAGTCGGTCGTTGGAGTTTGTGTATCGTTGCTGTCGGTCGGTAGAGTTTGTGGATTGTTGCTGTCATTTTCCAAATCAGATCGACCTGCCTCGTGTCTCACTTCCTGGGCTTCATGATTGCGCTCTTCGTTTTCAATATTGGTTTGTACCTCTGGGTGGTCTAATGTGGCCTCGTTGATGACTGCTGTGTGTATCTCTGCAATGGGGGGAGCCTCTCTTTCACTGACAGAGGATGCAAGATAATCAATGTCTGTGAAAATGTCCCGATTTATTGGCCATATGTCTGTGGCTCTAAAACCAGCGAGAACATTATTGGGCGTGCATGCTCTGATCCAGGCCTGTGAAGCCATTTCAGGGATGATTTGCTCACGGACAGGAGTGTGGGGATTATTGAGCTGGTAGTCCGACATTAGCACACGATAGCAGGACTTGAAGGGGCCATAAACACTTACATCTAAGGGTTGTAGCTTTGCAGTTGTGTGTGGGGGAAGAGTCACAATGACTATGACATTGTTGATGGCATATTCGATGGCAGCGATGTTCATATGGCACTGAGCGTTGTCCATTATGAGAATGATTTTGTTGTCTTGACTACAATAGGTCTTGTTTTTAATATGCTCAAGGGTTTCAAGGAAGCACTCACCATTCCAGTGTGGTGAAAACATATACCTGTATATACCATAAACCATATACCGCGCCTGTAACCCCCTGCCGGGGGTTACAGGCGCGGGCGGAGGACAACTTAAGACAGAGGAGTATACATATAGGAGTCAAGGGAGTCAAGCACCTGCCGGGGGTTACAGGCGCGGGCGGAGGACAACTTAAGACAGAGGAGTATACATATAGGAGTCAAGGGAGTCAAGCACCTGCCGGGGGTTACAGGCGCGGGCGGGGGATGAGCAGGTGAAGGCAAGGCCGCACCACCCGAGGCACTGCGGAATTTATGACCCGCAACCACCTGCCCTTCACTCCGCCCTTTGTCTGCCCTTTTCTCCCTCCATGTGGCTTCCCCTTCAAGGCCTTCACACACAGTTTGACCCCACACTTACCACCACGTAACCACCAACCCTCCATTGGAATAATAATTCATAAAAAAAGAAAGAAAAAAAAGGGTAAGGATACATGAAATATAGATAAAAGGGTAAACATATAGAATAGATGCAATAAAAGTATGTATAGAATAACTAAATAATATGTGTATTTTCGTGAATTACTGTAATCACATCAAGAGATACGTTATTGAGGACGAAATGTATAAAGTAATGTAAAATTCACGAGTAATTCTCTCTCTCTCTCTCTCTCTCTCTCTCTCTCTCTCTCTCTCTCTCTCTCTCTCTCTCCTCTCTCCTTCNAAACGAAACAGAATGACAAGAATGTTGATAAATAAAAATCAAAGGACAGAAAAACACACCGGGTAAGAAGGATGAGATAGGAGGCAAAGAAAATAAGATCGAGAGTAAATGAAAAATAACAAAAAGTATATGCGAATAGGACTCAGGAATTGAAAATGAACGCAAATCAAGGGAAAAAATACAAATATGTACGTAGAAAACTTTTTCAAATAAATAATGGTGGAATGAATAAACAGATATGAAAACAGTGTGCAATAAAAAAAACTCTTCACAATAAATGTACTACAATCAATCAGAGGAAAAAAAAATTCAAGAAATCGAGTAATTATCAAAATATTTATAAGAAATATTTAATGAATGAGAAAGAGAAGAAAAGAGACGACAATTAAGAGCATTAGTATCATTACTGTGAAACCTATATATTGGCTGCGATATGCACTTACTAATTAAACTTGTAAGAGAAAAGAGACCTAGAATGAAACAAAATAAAGCGGAAGTCCTTACATATCTTTCCTCTTGAAATATTGAAATAAATTTTGTAAGCATGTAAAACCCAACGCAAAAATGATGATTGTAAGAGTAAAAAGAATTAAAAGAGTAAAGAGAGAGATGATGAGAGAGAGAAGCGAGAGACAGAGACGAGAGAGTAAGTAGCAGAGAGAGATGACGAGAGAGAGAGCGAGAGAGAGGATGGAGCGGGAGAGAAGTGAAGATCTGGGAGAGAGAGGGAAGAGACAGAGAGACGACGAGACGATGAGAGGAGGAGAGCTGAGACGATGAAGAGGAGAGAGCGAAGAAGAGGAAGCGAGAGAGAGATGAGAGGAGATGAGAGACGGAGAGAGAGAGATGAGAGAGAGATGATCCGGAGACGGAGAGAGAGAGAGATGAGAAAAGTCATAAACGACAAAAACATCATCCCTATAAACACAAAAAAATCAATACTAATTTCATTGTACTATAAAGTATGATTGTAAAGTAATGTTTTTTACACGCACGCACACATACACAGTACACACACGCACCATAAACACACACACACACACACACACACACACCACACACACACACACACACACACACACACACACACACACACCACACACACACACACACACACACACACACACACACACCCACCAACACCACACACGGAGAGAGAGAGAGAGAGAGAGAGAGGATGGAGGAGAGAGGAGGAAGACGAGAGAGGAGCAGGTAGAGAGGCGGAGAGAGGAGAGAGATCTTTGAGGACAGGAGAGAGGAGGAGAGAGACGAGGAGAGACGGAGAGTGATGCGAGAGAGAGAGAGAGGCGATGGAGAAGATGAAGGAGAAGGAGAGAGAGGAGAGGGAGAGAACGGGATGAGAGGAGGACGAGACGCCAGAGAGAGAGAGAGAGCAGAAAAATAACAAAAATTTATAAACCTCTCTTCACAATCCCGTGTTGTCTAGTGGCTTGGATACGCGGCTTTCACCCGCGAGGCCCACTACCCGGGTTCGATTCCCGGCACCGGGGGAAAATATTTTGTTTATTATGTGAAATCAGTCCATTAATTTCTTACGCCCAAAGCTGATAATGTAGAATTGATTACAAAGGGTCTTTTATACGGATGAAAGATAAAACTTACCACCGCTATTAAGAAAAAATTCAAGACAGAGGGAGATAGGAGTCAAGGGAGTCGAGCCACCTGCGGGGGTACAGGCGCGGGCGGAGGACAACTTAAGACAGGAGGAGGATAAAATATAGGAGGGTCAAGGGAGTGTCAAGCACCCTTGCGGGGGTTAGAGGCGCGGGCGGAGGAAAAACCTTAAGACAGAGGCGGGATACATATAGGAGTAAAGGGAATTCAAGACCTGCCCGGGGGTTACAGCGCGGGCGGTGAGGGACAACTTAAGACAGCAGGAGTTATACATATAGGAGGTCAAGCACCTGACGGGGGTTACAGGCGCGGGCGGAGGGAGCAACTTTAAGACAGATGAGTTGAGTACACATATAGAGTCAAGGGAGGTCAAGCACCTGCCGGGGGTTACAGGGCGCGGACGGGAGGACAACTCAAGACCGAGGTAACATATAGGAGTCAAGGTGAGTCCAGCATCCCTGCCGGGGGTTACAGGGGGCGGAGGACAACTTAAGACAGAGGATTACACATATAGGAGTCAAGGGAGTCAAGCACCTGCGGAGGTTTACAGGCGCGGGCGGAGGACAACTTAAGACAGAGGAGTTATACATATAGGAGCAAGGGAAGTCAAGAAACGTGAACTGCGGGGGTTACGGCGTGGGCGCGAGGACAACTTAAGCAGAGGATTACTACATATCGGAGTCAAGGGAGTCAAGCACCTTTGCCGGAGGTAACAGGGCGCGGGGCGGAGGACAACTTAAGACAGAGAGTCTACATATAGGAGTCAAGGGAGTCAAGCACCCTGCGTGATGGTTACAAGGCGCGGGCGGAGGGACAACTTAAGACAAGGGGGAGTATACATAAGGGAGCAAGGGAGTCAACGCACCTTGCCGGGGAGTTACCAGGCGCTGGGGGGCGGAGTGACAACTTAAGACAGAGGGAGTTATAACTATAGGAGTCAAGCACCTTGCCGGGGGTTACAGGCGAGGGCGGAGGACAACTTAAGACAGAGGAGTATACATATAGGCAGTCAAGGGAGTAAGCGACTTGCGCGTAGGGTTACAGGCGCGAGGGCGGAGGCCAACTTAAGGCAGAGGAGTTGATACATATTGAGCGTCAAAGGGGAGTCACGCAGCATGCCGGGGGTTTTTACAGGCGGCGGGGCGGGGGATGCATGGAGCAGGTGAAGGCAGGCACGCACCACCCAGGGCACTGCGGAATTTATGACCCGCAACCACCTGCCCTTCACTCCGCCCTTGTCTGCCCTTTTCTCCCTCCATGTGCTTCCCCTCAAGCCTTCCACACAGTTTTTGACCACACTTACACCACGTAACCACCCAACCTCCATTGGAATAATAATTCATAAAAAATGAAAGAAAAAAAAGGGTAAAGATACGTGAAATATAGATAAAAGGGTTTAAACATATAGAATAGATGCAATAAAAGTATGTATAGGAATAACTAAATAATATTTTGTGTGTATTTCGGAATTACTCTAATCACATAACAGAGATACGTTATGAGGGACGAATGTAGTAAAGTAATGTAAAATTCTACGAGTAATTCTCTCTCTCTCCTCTCCTCTCTCTCTCTTCTCTCATCTCCTCCTCTCCCCCTCTCTCTCTCTCCTCTCTCTATCTCTCTCTTCGCATCTCTCTCTCTCCCCCCCCACCACACCACTGTCATGTGCTCTTCCGTTCGCCAAACTTTCCCTGGGATCATTTATTGCTGCAGATCTAGGGAGGAAAAAGAATACACACACACGCAGAGTTAGACCATTGCTCACCCGCCGAGCCAGTTGCGCAAAAATTATGGACAGAACTTCCATACCAAATTGCCGTAATAAAATTAGCCAACACGTTCCCAGAGGTCGTCATACCGAGCGCTATCAAGCTTCTGCATCGTCTCTCCATCGGTACGCTTCAGGGTATATCGTCCCTCACCTTGATTATGACATCACACTAAAACCTCGGTATTAGTGCTCCACATAATACTCCCACTAACTAATAAAAAAACCTGCTTACGCTCACGGGGAAGAAAGACGTTGTGTGATATAAAATTTAGTACGCAGGAGAACAGCAGCAAACGTCCCTAACATCGTCAAGGACAACAAGGCAAGGCAGCTGGAGGAAAACGCGTTTGTAACACCATATATAAAAAACCTAACCACATCATCTCATATTAATAGTGAGTTATATATACAAATAGGTTGTAGTATTAGGTAAAAGTGCTGATGAGTACTATAACGAGGATAGGAGGTTTTTTCGCCGATAGTTAGTCGGGGTGCTATAGAGGCTAATCCGACGAGTATTACACCGACTCTAAAACAGGTCCTACTGGATGTGTCAGCAGCGCGAGCTAACGAGAACATTAGGATGGGCGATAAAACAAACATTGACGAAAGATATATCAAGGAGCTCAGGAATACTAAATTGTCTGACGTCTCTAGGTAGGTTAGGTTAGGTTTATGGTTAGCACTTTCCTTAGGTTAGTTAGCTTTACTTAGGTTAGTTAGACTCCACTAGTTAGCTTAGACTTTCAATTAGTTAGTTAGACGTGACTTAGGTTAGTTAGGCTTCACTTAGGTTTAGTACTTTTCCCCGTCCCACTTCCTAATAAGTGCCTATATATAAGTTCGCGGTCAACTGTATCCAAAACATCAGAAGAAATTCCCTGAGATTGTGATAAGTAAGTGTTATAATCATGTATTTTCGTCAACCAGCAATCAGTATGTGGGAAAGTCGGTGTTTTGCGCTTGTACTGCACGTGTCGTGGCGGTGTTTTTTATCTCTCTTTATAATTCTCTTTTGTACACACACACACACACACACACACACACACACACACACCAGAGAAGCAACACACACACACACACACACACACACAGCACCACACACACACACACACACACACACACACACAAACACACACACACACACACACACATAACACACACACAAAACCAAACACAAACACCACAACACCACCACACACACACCACACACACACACACACCACACCACAACCACCACACACCACAACACACACACACACCCACACCCACACACACACAACCACACACACACAACACACACACACACACACACACACACACACACACACACCACACACACACCACACCACAACACCACACAACCCAACACACACAGACACACACACACACACACACACACACACACACCAAAACACACACACAACACAAAAACACACACACACACCACACAACACACCACAACACGTGAGGAGCGAGTGTAAATATACGTGTGTCTGTCTGTTAGGTCCGCTCATGTAGATAAACACGGGGGGGCGAGGGAACAAATGTTTTGTTGAGTTAGGTCTTGACACTTGTATTAAGTAATTTTGGGTCGCTGCAATCCCAAACACTGATCTCCTTTTTTCTCTTATCACGTCAAACGTTTTTGAAACTGTAGGATTTCCGTTTCATAAAAAAATATGGTATTGAAAATACTGTACATAACAGTAACAGTGCTTATTTATAAAAAGTTGCAAATGTTAAAAAATACAATGAAAAAATGAACAAGAAATAGGCATGAATAGTGAATGTTTATTTAACATTATAATGTTTTAGAAAGGATGAAGGCTATAATTGTGTTGCAGGTTAAGGTAAAAAATTTACGTTGTCGCTGGTCTGATTGGTTCACTTGAGGACTATCGCGTTTGATGCTTTCCACAATTAGTCAAGCATCATATGCACATACCATATACCCTGGTAACGTGTATACTTCCATCAACCACTTCAAATCTTGGTGAATCGTTCACTTTGCTCTGTCGATAGCAGCACCAAGATTTTCCGTTCCGGAAAGTTGGCAAGATGGCTATGCAAAAAATGTACTTTTAATACTCATGTGCAACCCACGCTGCTTTGTAGCTTCTGCACAATTAGTTTCGGAAAACATTTCTGTGTAATTAACTGCACGTGATTTCCAAGAAAAAGTTCTTGACGACCCGTCCCTGAATGATAGCCAAGCATTATTTCAAGGTGCTGACCAGAGTACGTTTTGAAATGTATCATCTTTGATGAGCTGTCGAAATTTTTTGGACCACAAACAAACCGGCCTTGATTTTTTTCAATTGAACAGTCCAGGATAATGCCAGATGATTGTATTCACACAGTCGCCATCAGTTGACAATGCTTTTACAAATGTTTCATGAGACCTAGTTTTATGTGCAGAGGTGGGAATATTTATTTGTTCTTCATGTCAAACAAGTTGGCTCATTGTACAATGTTTTAGGATCTCCAGGGTTTATTGTAAGATCAGATATCGGAGGCCAATCGTCTGAACCCAAGTTCTCTCGAGCTCTTTCTATCCCACACATACAGAGAACAAGCAGGGATACTTGTGTTATCACGTTGTTGACCAAGAAGGAAGGACACCATTTAAGGTCAACAAACGATGATCCAATTGTGTTTTGTTCATATTTCAATAACTCAAGGACTCTCTTTACTCTCCATATTCTTCACGCAAGACAGACGAAGCCCAATAGCATAGATGAATGTTGGTGTATACTCTTAACAAATTTTTTTTATTAATGTTTTTAAAAAAAAGAACAAAAAACCACCCCCTACACACAAGCACACACACAACACATACTACACACACACACACACACAAAGAGGAGAAATAACGTGTGTCGTCATGTAGATAATCATGGAAAGAGGAAGAAGTAACAGCTGTGAAATTAAAAAGTAGTCACTTTGTTCTGACTGTTAGTCATTGCATTCTGAAGAACAATATAGCTAATGACAGTAATAATAATGATGATTATGATGATGATAGGGAAAGATGAGGAAGAGTGATGTAAAAAGGACAATGAAGCTGAAACCAAACATGCAATTAAACAAATGCATTCAGACTCAGATCAAAGAGAAAATAAAATTACAAGGACCCCATTTAACATTTTAACATCCACAAGCCAAATATTACACATACATTTTACACGCTAATCTTAAGAAGAGTCAACACGCTGCAACACACCACACACCACACGACACAGACACACAACACGACACACACACACACACACACACACACACACACACATCACACACACCACACACAGCCACAGACACAGACACACACACACACCACAACACACACACAGTTAATGTAGGTACTGGTTATTATTATATGTATGTGTTAATCTATACTAAGACAGGATGTCCAAGTGCTGAGTGTCTGTACTGGCGCCTAGATGCTGAATACTGCCACTTTTGATGACATTATGCTGACCCAAGCATCAGCCACCCCAAATCATGATGACGTGGAAAACTGGTTTTGGTGAACCAAGACGTAAACACCTCGTCTCACTGGCTCACGGAACAACAAGGTTCCGGCCTCCTTTCTTATATGCTCCCAACTGGCCGGAGAGGGACAGACAGAACACAGAGATCCCAGGAGAGTGTACTTGCGCTCTACTCACGACACCTCCCTGTGTGTCTGTTTTGTACCCACACCTGGGGTGTGGAGTACCTTGTCACGTCATAACTGTCCCGGCTCTGTCTCCCAGACATTGTTTCATTGGCCGTTACTTAACGAAACTGCGTGACATTCTTATTGTATAAACCTTCACAAGTGTACATATATAGGATAATAGTATAATGTATATCTTTGTAGTATATTGTTCTTACTCGATCACTTTGGCACTAAAGAATACTTATAAATATACGTAGAACGTGACCCGTTTAGCCATACATACCAATTTATTGAGGTACCATCTGGGCAACGAAGCAAGTTACCACTCAAGAGGGCATCATCCGGCAATCACCCCTTACAGGTAGTCAACCATTATCAACAGGAGTGAACCCTTTACCGTAAAATAACCTACTAAGAAGGGTAACACACACACACCACACACCACACACGACACACACACACACGACACACACGCAGCACGACCACCACACACACACACACACCCCACACACCACCACCACACCGGTAACACACGCACACACACACAACACCAACAACGGCCCTTTGGTAAAAGTGTATCCTTGCTACACAGTGTCTAATTCCTTCATACAAAGCGGCTCTTGGAGGTGAATAAAATAGTCTTCAGGCTTGTCGTGGGAGCACCAGACACACCATAAAAATACCAGACTCGCAGGTCCCGGTGGGCATGATTGGGAGCGAGAGAAAGAGAGAAAATTGCTACAGTGTGTGTGTGTGTGTGTGTGTGTTGTGACTGTGTGTAAAATATCTATCTATTTTGCTGTCTTGTTGTGTGTGTGTGTGTAGTGTGTATCTATCGATAGTGTGTGTGTGTGTGTGTGTGTGTGTGGTGTGTGTGTGTGTGTGTGTGTGTGTGTGTGTGTGTGTGTGTGTGTGTGTGTGACCTGTTGCAGCTCTATAGGGGACAGCCGCGACCCCCCCCACACACACAACCCACGGCCTCATCTGCCTTCGTGCGGCTTGACTGACGGAACAACAGGATGTGGCGGGATTAAGGAGGCCGTGATGGGAAGGGATGTGGCAAGGAGAGATACGGAACGACCCTACAGGAGTGAAAACCCCCTTCACCCCCCTTCCCCCCCCCCCCCACACACCCCGGACACCCACCTCTCCCCCTTTCCCCCAGGACCCACACACTCCCCAACACCCAAACGCGGCACCTCTTTCCCCCTTCCCCCCGGACCCACACACACCTTCCCCCCAAACGCGGCACCTCTAATAGGCTCCGTGGACATAAACCGTGGCCACCGAGATGATACTCGAGACTCGAGACTCGAGACTGTCTCTCGGTGGTCTCGCATAAACACGCGTGAGGCCGTCGTAGTATAGGTTGAGGGCGGGTGGGAGGCGGGTCGTCCCTTCATCTTGTATTCGTGTCGTGGCAGCGGCGGCCAACTCCCTCAACATTCCTGTCGCGGCGAGGGCGGCGGCGACACACACACACACACACACACACGCTCGCTGACTGTCTGCTTACCGGGCTTTTGTTAATGTCAAGTCAGCTGGTGTTCAGGCAAAGTTTTATCCTTTTTGTGTGTGTGTATAAGGTGTTTCAATATTTGGTGTTGAGCATTGCGTTTATTGGAAGGCCACGACCGTCAAGGGAAGGAATAAACCAGCGAGGTATATAAACACGTCACTCCGGTGGATTTCACAATTATTTTGGTGTGTACAAAAATGTGACCTTTCATTTTCATCAACTTCGAGTACATAGTTGTAAAAAAGAAATAAAACTGAGCTGCGGAAACCCGAAAGTTCACCGGTAAAGGTTAGATGAAATGATCGTAATTCAGTAGACTAACTTTGTACTTTTCTAGTTGTTCTGAATCGACACTCTTGTGGGTAACGGTCAGCATAAAGACAGGATATAGCTTAACAATTACTGACCGACAATTTTACTCGCGTACAATACATGTTATCAGTGTCCGCAGGCCAGGAGGCAAAAACTGGCTAGTATTTAGTATGTAACTAGAAACACATGCTGCAGTCATGATAAAAAACACAAGCTTTAGCCGTCCTAAGGTACAGGTTAATATCATGCTAGAAAAATCACATATGTCGTACTAGAAACTAAATTACATATAACCACTCGGCGACGACTGATGCTCAATAATGACCGACGTACAATCATACTACTACACAGCTGTTAGTACCTGCCTAACTAATGTACTGCTGTGTCCTTTTTAATATGTGACGTAGATTGACACCAGTGGATTGCAGGGAAAAGAAAAAGACACTAAAATAATACCAATAACTCTGACTAGCCTACACGATTGTTACGTCACCTGTACGAAATACCTAACGCAAACAACAAACTTTACCAACCTTTATCAGAGAAAAGAAAAAGGTACGAAAATGATGCCAATCCCCCTACCTACCCTACATAGACGCTTGATTGTTACGTCACCTGCACTAAATACCTGACCATGACAAACTTTATCAACCCTTTATCGGGGAAAAGAAAAAAGTACGAAAATTAAGCCAATAACCCTAACTACCCTACATGCTTGTTACGTCACCTGCACAGAATACCTAACGATGAACTACATAATAGCGAGTGACAACAAACTTTATCAACCTTACCTCGCTCCGATTACAGCTTTGAATTTAGGTCTGTACGAGTATGACTTTAGATAATAGGTAAGATAAGAGCACAGGGGGGCAGCAGGAGTCCGCGCCCCGGGTGTTGATAGCGGCTCCATCGCCACGGGTTTCTTGGAAGGGTTATTCACCTACACCCAACACCACCCCGCGCAAGACACCAGTGGTACCTACACCTTCCCTAGAGACGTTCCCCTGGCCAGGTACTACTATCTCGCCGGTCTAGCAGGGTGGATGGATATCGGACTTGGAAGGATGCCCGACCAGGATTCGAACCCACTCCCATATTGCGTCAGTGGCTTACTGTAACTAATAGCCAGGGAAGTACTCGTATACACCGTTGCCACTTTGGTCATGGATTATCGTTGTAGATATTGATGCAGTTATACCTTAATTACCAACTCATTTGAGAAACGTGATTTCAACATGTTTTGTATTTTGTTTATTTACCTGCACAACTTTGCAAAAACTTTATGTGCAAATTATTAATACATAACTGCATTTGACGTTGATGTATCGTGGTGTGTGTGTGTGTGTGTGGTGTGTGTGTGTGTGTGTGTGTGTGTGCGTTGTGTGGTTGATGGTGTGTGTTGTGTGTGTTGTGTGTGTGTGTGAGTAAAACTGCTGCTGTGTGAAAATGTGTGACTGGGGTGTGTGTGTGTGTTGTGTGTGTGTGTGTGTGGTGTGTGTGTGTGTGTGTGTGTGTGTGGCTGTGTGCGTGCGTGCGCGCCACCACTTTATCTGCCTAATCATCAAGTTGCAATGTCTTGGTACAACTGTGGTGTCTATATGAAGCTAAGACCACACTGCTTTAAAAACAACAGATACACGCACGCACCACGCACGCACCAGCCGCCACGTGACTGACCTCCAGCAACGCACGCACGCACGCACGCCTCACGCCGCACCGCAACGCCGCACCGCCACCACGCTACGCACTCACACACACCCACACACACACAACACACCACCACTCACCCACTACACACACAACACTCCTCTGCTTACTCTCGCCAACCTCACGTTTCATAAAGCATGCAATTAAAATTACTCCTCTTACAGGTACCTTCCCGCCCTTTGGACCTTGACCTTCTAAAACACCCTAATGGCCTCCCTTTATTGTCTTTCTAACCTGAATGCCTTGACGCCTTCATTGTTTAAGTCACTTCAAATTACAAAGCGTGTATCAGCAACATAATTTTTTTGATCCACGCTGTTTTTTTCCTGTCCTTTGAGATGATTAAAAAGCATATGTGAGACTTTAATAAATTATCTATTAACCCCTTGAGGCCCAGAGCTAATTGCATTGTAATATGTACCATTAGAAGTTTACGCTATGAGCATATTTTAGATAGGGCCTATTTAGTATCCTTAACCCTGGCTTATGATATGAAGGTCTTTTCGAATTATATGGACTAAGAACAGACTATTTAATAGCAAAAAAGATCTGGGCGTGAAAGGGTTAAAGCAACGCACTGCAGTGATCCATGCAAACCATCCAGAGCCACTGTCAGGGTAGCGCTTGACGAAAAATGCTACGATAAACATTAGAGTTCTGGTACAGCTCAAGCGGCGGTCTAGTATTACCAATTAGATGAAAGGAAAGAGACAGCTGAGCCTTCCTGACAACGACGGCGAGTCTGTAACCGAGAAAGGAAAAAAGACGTGACATAAAAACTGGCCACTAACAACAGCAGGGACAGTAACAACAGTAGGAGCAGTAACAACAGCAGAAACAGTAACAACAGTAGGAACAGTAACAACAGCAGGAACAGTAACAACAGTAGGAACAGTAACAACAGGCAAAAAAGCAGCAGGCACTACCGTGTCAACTTGTAGAAAAACCATTCTAAAGCGAGCGTAAGAGCAAAGAAACAAAAAACACACTGATAGGACAGTACTTTTCCTGAGCAAATCATACCAATAAAAACACAAATTCAGTAGGAACTTAACATCTACGTAACACCTGAAACGTCAACATACAGAGGAAAGGAACGTAGGACAGAACAGAGAGGACAGAAAACAAGTGTGCGTTCCAAACGCCGGACCGTATGACAGATAACACAACGCAGATAAAATAATAGCGGAACAAAAACACGACGGCATGACTGCAGACCACACGATATGTTACTACACGGAAATACTTTTTACGAGCCACGGAGCGTTAAGACGAGGCATAAATCAGGTTATGAGGCTGAACTGCCTGTAACCGACGACCAACAACAGTCAGACACCCAAAACTAAACCGTCCACTCACATCTGACGAACGTAGACGAGATAACACTAACAGACGATCTGCTACATTTCACTTCGGGTCAGTAGATAAGTAAAGTACACAAAACACACACTAGAACTTACACAAAGTACGTTAATCTGGTACGTTAAATAATGATATTCTTCTATACGAAAATACATAATAATAGAATATGAATAATCACGCAATACTGGAAAGAGCAATATTATAGATATCATCCTAAAACATACAAACTTAGGACTCTTCCCCCTAAAGCCAGGTTTCTCAACTGGGGGTGAGAGACGACTGTGCTTCAAGCCTCTGAGGGGTCGAGATCTCGTAGAATGTGCAAATTGCACATATACATAATTTATATATTCTTTTATATATATTATCAGTATAAAACAAAATATGATTATACCACCGGCTTTAATAAATGGCTAATAGATAAGTAACAGTTACAAATCTGACTCGACACAAGAGTCGTCCTTTGTCTGACCCCTTCGTGATACCCTCACCACCCCCTACATGTCCATTGCAGATATAAAATACAACACCTTCTTACTGTAGCATCGCCCAGAAACCGCCTCTATAAGCATTACAAATAATAACAAGTCATAATTTATTAGTAGAACTTATTTTTCGATGCCTAAAAATACGAATCATGAGCATAGATTGCACATGATTAGGGTATCATTTATGTTCATAGGTGTTTTACACGAATATATTAATTATATTAGAATGTTATGTTACGAAGCAATGCGACTTCCTCTGGTGTGTGTGTTGTGGTGTGTGTGGTGGTGTGGTGTGGGTGTGGGTGTGGTGTTGTGTGTGTGTGTGTGTGTGTGTGTGTGTGTGTGTAAAAAGACAACTCTCATGTGCACGCGTACACGCACATATGAAAATAAAAATCTCTCTCTCTCTCTCTTCTCTTCTTCCATCTCTCCTCTTTCTCTTCTCTCTTCTCTTCTTCGTCTCTCTTCTCTTCTTCTCTCTTTCTCTCTTCTCTCTCTCTCTCTGCTTCCTCTCTCTCTCTCCTCTCTCTCTATCCATCTCTCTCTCTCTCCTCTCTCTCCTCTCCTCTCTCTCTCTCTCTCTCTTTCTCTCTCTCTCTCTCTCTCGCTCTCTCTCTGTATATATAAACGCAGTCAACGCAGACGCCTATTTCTTAAAAGTGTCTCAAGAGGGTGGCCACGGCAGAAGTCTCCATTGCAGCTGTCTATGCACCTTATTCCCACGCCTTGCAACCCTATCACTCTGCCGCCCCTCGCTCACTTACATATTTTAACACTCAATCTTCCCAATTAACAAGGGTTCCTCCTCTCACACTTCCAGTATCTTTTTCACTTTTATATTTCCTTCTTTTCAACTCTCTCGCGTCCATCCTGTACTGGTGTTCAAACCCTTTCAGTGCTGCGCTTCACTATTTCCACCACTTCGCAGGTAGCTCTCTCTCCTTCATTATAGTCTAGTTTATATAACCCCTTCACACCCAGATCTTTCCTTGGCTATAAAAAATCGTCTGTTGTTAGCCATAAAACTACGAAAAGTAACTGAATATACCAAAATAGTTAGTCGACAAGGATACCGGCCTCAAGGGGTTAATATGGTAAAAATGTCCAGTGGTCACGTGCTGTTATGTAGTGGTGATGGTGGGTTTGGTAGTGATGATGATACGAGTAATCTGTACACATGTTGAACATTGAGTGCACAAATCAGCTGCCCAGTAGAAAATGAGGGAAGGGGGGGTCAGAGGGCGTGGCCTCCTTAGTGCATTTTGACCATATTATATAAAATAGACTATAGTCATTAGAAATTTTCCATATACATTCTATTTACTACCACTAAGCATTTTGTTCACACCGCATCTACCGTATACGAGTGACTGATATCCATTGCTTGAATTTTAGACCTCAGCCATTTATTTCACGTTCAGGTTTCACTTGCATATATATGTGTGGCTGTTCGAACTATTATGGTATCCCTAAGTGCCTTCTTTAGCTTTTACTCAATTGTCCCATCGTCCATCATGCAATCCAAGGATCCTTCTTCTCTACTTCTTCGTATGGCTCACTCTTATCATCCCTCCTTCCCTACTCCCGCACTTGTACATGATACAGATTTTGAGTTCATTCACCTCTTCCATAATTTTTCTATTGGTAATTATCTAACACTCCTTCTGCCTCTCAACTCTCCTTCAATACTGATCTATAAAGGCAATTACCTCATCGTTTCTTTCTTATATATAATCGCCTTATTTTAGCTCACGTTAATCTGCAGGTATCCCCTCACATAAGCCGTAATGAGATCATTTATAATTTGTTGCCAATACACACCCTTATTTGAATATACATTTTAGAGATGAAATATATCCTTTACCGGAATGAGCCGCCTATCTATTCAGCGTCATTGGGACATACACTTCACGCCACTACAGCTGCGGATTAGTGCAGCTGCGCGTCCCGCTGCAACAAAGGTACACTCCCAACGCTCCACGACCTTGCTTGCAGAGAAAACAGACACGCAGGCCATCAGTCTGGCTCTGCTATTACAGCGGCAATACATGTGACGTGACTCATTGCGACGCACAAGCGATGCGTAATGGACCCATAATTTTAAAACCAGATAAAGCAATGCGGGAAATCCGATGTATTTGCATGCGGGCTGATATCGGCATTACGGTTTAAAGCCTGCCATTCGGTCTTCAAATCCAACACTCTAACAAAGCACAGGCTGTTTACGCAGGATTTACCCACACAAGCACGACATACCTGGGCCTCGACCGCCGCCATGCCCGGTCACCAAGACACTCACAAAGGACATATAAGGTCATGAACACGTACACTTTTCCAAGCCACTAATTAAAATATCTAAGTATTGGTATCAAAGCAGGAAAATATTACGAGGATAATACTCAACAGCTCATCCAGGTATTAATTATATTCAAATATATACTCTTAATTAGCACAAAGAAGCGTAATACCGTGGAAACGTTGCAGGGACACAGGCAAACATTACGCTGCTTATGTTGCCATTGCTCATACTAATACTAACTACCCTGCACTAACTAACACTAACTACCTTGCTCTACTAACTACACTATATAATTTCCTATAGTAATACCTTCACGCCACCAACACCTCAGCGACACTCTAACAGTCTAACACTCTTACCATTATATCCACTCTGTTCTTAACCCCTTCACGCCCAGATCTTTCCTTTTATATATGAAATCGTCTGTTGTTAGCCATAAAATTACGAAAAGTAACTGAATACACCAAATTAGTTAGTGGACAAGGATACTAAACAGGTCATATTTATAAAATGTTGCTTATATTTACTACAAATCGTCTAATGGTACCCAACTTACAATGCAAATTACGTTCTGGGCCTCAAGGGGTTAAACACGGCGTCCTGCTGGTAAGGAATTTCTGCTCTCGTTTCTGCTACAGTGCTCACGACAGAACACCGTACAATTTTGTGGCATATAGCAAAAAAAACCTATCAGAAACACCCAAATATCTTCAAGTACTATATTTATCTCTATGTTTACCTGCCTCTGATCAAGCGCGGGAAGAGGAGCCTCCCTTTCGCTACGTCACGGAGCCTGAGCCTGAGCGTCTGCAAATCTTGAGAGTGTTTTGAGAACTCGTGGAATTTGCAGATTTTGATTGTGGATTATTTAAAAACGGCTGACTGGATACAAAAAGTGACGACGTATTGTTGATATACTCGTTAATGGCTATGATTTGATTGCATTAAATCAGGAATGATGAAATGGTCTGGACGATTACTTTACAACCAGTCCGCATTGCCTAGCTGCCAGTAAAAAGGCGAATATGATGTTGGGCTTTATTAAACGCAATTTTGAACACAAAACTCCGAAAATAATGACACAATTATACACGTCCTTGGTTAGGCCACACTTGGAATATGCCGTTCAATTCTGGTGGCCCTGTTTCGTAAAAGACCAAGCAAAATTGGAATCAGTGCAAAGAAGAGCATCCAAACAAATTCTATCTCTGCGAAATTCATCTTATGAAGAGAGACTGCGGAAACTTAATATGTTTTCCTTAAAGGATCGTAGAATCCGTGGGGACTTGATAGAAACCTTTAAGATCCTAAAAGGATTTGATGTCATTAATCAAGAGAACCTATTCGAGCTTTCAACTCAAGTGACAACAAGAAATAATGGTTTAAAACTAAACGGTCAACGTTGCATCACTGATCTCCGTAAAAATTATTTCAATGTGAGAGTCGTTGATCGATGGAGCAAGTTACCAGCAAATGTTGTCGAATCCAGCACAATAACTACATTTAAAAACAGGCTTGACGCGCACTGTAAAGTAAATGGGTATTGATAGTGCCCTGCGAATTCATATTTAGTCCCCCGGATCGATTAGTTGTAGTGGTAGTGGTAGTTGTAGTTAGTATATTTCATACCCTATTTTTCTGCACTACGAAACTTCCGTGTTCCTATCTTCTTTTAAGGACATGGTATAATTTTCCAACTGTTTTCTTACAAGTAGTTGATAGTTAGTAGTATGTAGTTCAGCAGATACCCTCATCATGGACCAATAGGTCTCCTGGTGTCTGTTATTCCTATGTAATCCTATGTAATCCTCCTCTCTACTCCTACCTCTTCAATTTCTATAATTTCTTCAATTTTTCGATTCTTTCTTTCTTTCTTCCCTCCTTCCTCCATTCCTTCTCTCCACCTCTTTTTTTAATTATTTTTATATTTAAACAGAAATCTACTCTAAAGCCTGGTTCACACTGGGCTTTTGTCGGAGAACAAACGGTTGAGAAGAGGTCTGGGACTGAGGCTGGGAGTCATCTCGGCCTTTGTTTAAAAAAAAAATCCCACACCGCTCGATCGGTCTTTTATCTGCCGAGCGGCCGAGAATTTCGCGCGCCAAATTCAAACAAACGCAGAAGCCAGCACCACCCTCTTCCCAATCACCCCAATTATTGGTATAATTTCGGTATTGGGCACTAAAAACTAACAAATTTAACTTACATCATCGTGCAGATCTTTTCATCCTTAATTTTAATCCCAATTTCCCATATTTCCATGCCAATGGCGATACATATAATACCGAAAATTTTCCGTTTTAGCTACAGCCAGAAACGGTTGTTAGTTTAAATCAGATTATGTTAGGTTAGACGTGGGGTTTGATTTAGTAGATGATATCAAGGAAAAAATGAAACTATCAATACTACTTCATAATAAAGTACGAGAAAACGTATTATTCGCGTGCCAAATAAACACAAGCCAGCCACTAGCCCCTACCCCTAGCGCGACGTGACCCCTGACCCTGCAGGTCAGGCACGGGAAGTCAGGGACGACCTACAAAGCGATACTAAGCAGAAAAGGTCACAAAAAGAAGATTTGTTTCCCGGAGCGAATTGCGTGTGTGAACGTAATCTCCGCACTAGCTCGCTAGAGGCCGACTTCCCGGCGCTTTAAAGTGCCGACAAAAGCCCGGTGTGAACCAGATTTTAATCTACTAAAAATCTCTCTCTACTCTTACCATAATTCCTGACCTGTATTTTGTATGTTTATATAATAGGATGAAATTGGTATTTGGTGTGTGTCAATATTCTCGGTAATATTCCAGATGAACACCGAACCTCCTTTGGTGGTCGAAACAATTTTTTCCTGGTGAGTTTTGATGTGTTTTGAATTAATCTGCTAACAGTTTGTGTCGCAAATAACTTTTTTTTTTTTTTTTTTTAGTTAGATAAAATATAGGTAAAGGTTAGGTTAGGTATAGAGTAGGCTGGGTTAGGTATAGGTTAGGTTAGGTAAAGGCTAGGTTAGGTAAAGGTTAGGTTAGGTAAAGGTTTGGTTAGTTATAGGTTCGGTTAGGTTCAATTTGTTTTTGTCATTTTTGTTGCAAACCACAAAAATAAAAAAAGTTATTTGCGACAGAGACGGTCAGCAGATTAATTCAAAACACATCAAAACACACCTGAATAAAACTGTTTCGACCACCAAAGGAAGTTCGGTGTTAATCTGGAATAATATCCAAAAATCTTTTCTCCTCCTACTAGTCTCCTAAAAATCTCTCTCTCTCTCTCTCTCTCTCTCTCTCTCTCTCTCTCTCCTCTCTCTCTCTCCTCTCCTCTCTCTCTCTCTCTTCATCTCTCTCTCTCTCTCCTCTCTCTCTCTCTCCTCTCTCCTCGTCTCTCTCTCCTCTCCTCCTCTCCTCTCTCCTCTCTCTCTCCTTCTCTCTCTTCCTCTCCTCGGCCCATCTCTCTCTCTCTCTCTCTCTCTCTCTCTCTCTCATCCTCTCTCTCCTCTCTCTTCTCTCTCTCTCTCTCTCCTCTCTCATCTCTCTCTCTCTCTCTCCTCTCCCGCATCCTGCCTCGTCTCTTTCTCTCTCTCTCATCTCTCATTCTCTCTCTCTCTCTCTCTCTCTCTCTCTCTCTCTCGTCCTCTCATCTCTCCTCCTCTCTCTCTCTCTCTCCTTCTCACCACATTCCCTGACCTGTATTTTGTATTTGATTAATAGATATAATAGCATATGTTAAATCTTGTGTAAATATTGTCCTACATATTATCTAATCATGCAAATACTTCTTACCTCCTACCTTCAAATACCTTCACATGCTAATCACGCATACCTAATCCTTCACATGCTAATCATCACATACCTTCACATGCTAATCATCACATACCTTCACATGCTAATCATCACATACCTTCACATGCTAATCTTCACATACCTTCACATGCTAATCTTCACATGCTAATCATCACATACCTGCACATACCTAATCCTTCACATACCATCACATACCTAATCATTCACATATACCTTCACATGCTAATCTTCACATGTTAATCATCACATACCTTCACATACCTAATCCAAAGACTACTCTATACTGGACTTGCTACTCATTTTGGGCTATTTCCAGTGGAGGCCAGTTTTGCGATTCCTGACATTTTCGAACATCACTCCCCTTTCCCTTCCTAAGGTTTATCAGTATATATGATATACCGTTATCTTCGTAAATGTTTGTTCTATAATATTATTGTAGTGATCATTTTAACCATCTACACCTTTGTTACCATTATGTAGTGCCCACCTTGGGAGTGTACTCTACAGTCCTGGTTACTCCGCTGCCACCACCCACATTAAGTGGGAAAAAATATATGAATGAACAAAAATAAAAGATTTAAGAAAATATGTAAGTACTGGTTGGAAACTGAATGACAACGCGTTAATATATTTCTAATTATAATATATTTAACTCTTTACTGTCTCCATTATGTAGTTATTATACATTCACAAGTTATCTTAATATTAAGTCTTCCTTCCCTCCTAGCGATACGCACGCGAAATGCTCAAGTCGTTATCCTAATATAGTTTACTATCTTTGGTAACTTCGGTTGCACTGTCACCACATTAACGATACGCACATGTAATGCTCAAGTCGTCATCCTAATATAGTTTACTATCTCTGGTAACTTCAGTCGCACTGTTACCCCTTAACGATACGCACATGTAATGCTCAAGTCGTTATCCTAATATAATGTATACGTAGTCTATCCCACTTCCAACTGTTTCCCTCTCACTTATTTTTCTATTTCCTTCTTTTTCCTTGTCCTCACACGGCTGGCTGTGACATGTTGTGGTTGCCCCCTCTGCTAATTTGTGAGCGCTTGGCCCCCTGGTCCGCCAACAGCATCCTACCTTGAGACCCTAAGTAATGCACTTCATTAGTCTTGGTCAACAAAAAGAATCACCAGTAAGTCATGTCTACATCTCTAGTTAACAAACATTTCACAACATACCTTTACCAAGGGCGAGAATATCACCTCCCCACAGGCGACTTAACTCCACGAACGTCGAGCTGCTTCTAAAATTATTCTAACCTAGAATCCCCGTTCTCACCTCGTTTCGCTACGTGTCTAATTACTACTGGTTTAAAATATAAGCCTAACCAGTGATTCAGGAATGAGGCGTGGAGGAAAATTCCTCGTTAGCTTATTGATACTTATGTGTTATTTCATCTCTTCCCCTATTAATGTAATTTCTCGCGTTACATTATCAAATAAAAAACAGTAAAATACACTAAAGAAATGCCATTATGAGAGAGTGAAAAAATATGCATGAACTCATCGCATTGAACTTCATTCACTTGAACTCATCGCTATTTAATATTTTGCGAGAAAACATTTTAGATGAAACATATCAATAGAAGCGGATTTTCATTAGCTTTCCATTGCTATATTTTGTTTTCTGATAAATGAATCAGAACCATGCATAAATTAGCGTTAACTAGAAAAATAACATCTATCGGGATAATTACCCGATTGATGATGTTATTTATTTAGTTAGCGCTAATTTATGCATGGTTCTAATTCATTTATCAGAAAACAAAATATAGCAATGGAAAGCTAATAAAATTCCGCTTCTATTGATATGTTGCATGTAAAAAGTCTTCACACAAAATATTAAATGGCGATGAGTTTAAGTGAATATAAGTTCATGCATATTTCTTTAGTCTCATAATGGAATTTGTTTAGTGTATTTTACAGTTTTTTATTTGATAATATTATAGAATAAACATTTACGAAGATAACAGTGTATCATTTATACTGATAAGCCATAGTCTAATGTATTCATGGAACACTTTTTTACTTGCCTATCCGATTGATGATGTTATTTTTTTAGTTAACGCTAATTTATGCATGGTTCTAATTCATTTATCAGAAAACGTAATATATCAATGGAAAGCTAATGAAAATCCGCTTCTATTGATATGTTTCATCTAAAATGTTTGCTCGCAAAATATTAAATGGCGAAGAGTTTAAATATATATTGAGGTCATGAATATTTCTTCACTCTCTCATAATGGCATTTCTTTAGTGTATTTTATTGTTTTTTATTTGATAATATTATAGAACAAACATTTACGAAGATAGCGGTATATCATATATACTGATAAACTTTAGGAAGGGAAATGGGGGTGATGTTCTTAAATGGCAGGAATCGCAAAAC
>JACEEZ010017531.1:10000-12500 GCA_016584305.1 Chionoecetes opilio | reverse complement strand
ACTATTGCAAAAGATTCAACACTCTCAGAAATAAGGGGTATATTAAGGGTAGAATTGTTACATCGCACCATCACTACCCTTTTTAAACCCTATGTCCAGACTGGAGGGTAGATGCTGCCGATTATACCCTTTATCTACCCTTTATCTACCCTTTTTAGACGAGAGGTTGGAAAAGGGTATATTTCCGTCGATCCGAAAGGGTAGATTTGTAGGGGTAGAAAAAGGGTAGCAATATTTCATCACTACAAATACCCTTTTTCTACCCTTTTTTTCTAAGAGTGTAGACGTGTCAGGTCTTCTCGATCTCCATCTTGACTTATGTGCGTTTAACCCCTTGAGACCCAGAACGTAATTTCCATTGTAATATAACCACCATTAGACGATTTTTAGTGACTTATAAACAATATTTTATTGATATAACCTGTTTAGTATCCTTGTCGAGTAGCTAATTTGGTATATTCAGTTACATCTCGTAATTGTATGGCTAACAACATACATTTTTTTTATAGCAAAGGAAAGATCTGGACGTGAAGGAATTAACAGGACAGTCTGCTTCACCGTTATCCGAAGGTATAATATGGGCATCACAATCTATGTTCCGTCACCAGTGTCCCCATCTCACCACCACGTCCGTCACACGCACAGCAAGCCTCCAGTGGCCACTGCCTGACTCACATGTTGGACGCATGGCTCTTACCATTTTTAATCTACTGCTGAACACAAATTACCATGTATTGAATTAGTTCTCATTAAATTGTCTATTTTTCCAGATCACACAACGACCCCCCCCCCCCCCCCCCCCCCCCCCCACACACACACAAAAAAAATCTATGTTTTTCAATACTTTGGGGAAGAACCAAAGAACATGTTTTAATGCCTAGAAAATTAAATTTATACTGCGAACTTTCAGCTGAAAATGAATTACATGCTAAAAATCAGATTTCTTTTACGAGTAAACTATCAGATTAAATTTTTGGTTGCCGTCTTTTTCATAGTCTCGAAAAAGATTCGTGAAACTTCTGATATCGGCTGCGGCACTTTGAAATCCTTAGACAGCGACTAAAGTTTTGGTGTCTAAGCAATGGGACTTAAGTTATTTTATCTCCTTTCATTATTTAGTTTCTTTTGTCGGTAGCTCTGTTGTTGACACCTGCCGATCTACGTCGTCAAATTTCAATTCCTAGTTGATGTTTGCCACGCCCCCAAATGTATGGCACGCGGCACCTGAGACCACGCGGCTGTCTTCTCGGCCCAAGGCGGAAAAACTCGTGCGGTGCTGCTTTAGAAAGCCTAACGTCTTATCTTGCAGTGAGTAAAAGGTTTTTCCGTTCATCGCTTCCCTCTTTTAACTCACTCCAGTCTTACACTCAGTGGCAGTTTTCCTTCTCTTGCTATCTTGATAAACTGTGTCCTGAATACTGCCTTAAACCTGCTGACTGCCTCTACACCATTACCTCCTTTCATGGCACACGGCTTGTTTTTTATTCTAAACCATCTATACATCTTATCCTATAGAGATGGCTGCCCTGTACCCTGTTACCCTTTCTTAGTATGGTTATTTTACGGATAACGGTTCACTCCATGTTGATACTGGTTGACTAACCTGAAGGGGTGATTGCCGGATGGACGCCCTCTTGACGGCTGGTAACTTGCTTCGTTGCCCAGAGGTACACGTCAATAAAGTGGTTATGTATGGGCTAAACGTGGTCGAGCGGTTTTTAAGTAATTTATAGTATTTTTAGTGCCAAAGGATTCGAGTAAGACAATATACTACAAACGATATATATTATATATATAATATATATATATGGTACACTGTGAAGGTTTTATACATTAATAATGTCACGCAGTTCTTTAAAGTAACGGCCAATGAAACTAAGTCTAATAGACAGAGCCGGGAACAGTTAAGGGACGTGACAAGGTACTCCACCCCCCCAAGTGTTGGGGTACACACAGACACACCCTGAAAAGGTGTCGTCGTGAGTAGGAGCGCAAGGCTAACGCGTCTCCTGTCGCTCTCTGTGTTCTGTCTGTCCTCCTCCACTGCGTCTGCCGCATATGAGGAAAAACTGCCGGAAGCTGTTGTTCCGGGGAGCACATGAGCGAGGTGTTTACGTTGTGGGTTCCAAGACCAGGTTATCCACGTCATCATGATGGGATGGCGTGGCTGCTTTGGGGCAGCATAATGTCATCAAAAGGTGGCAGTAACTCAGCACGACAGGCGCCGGTACAAGACACTCAGACACTCGGGACATCCTGTTTTGTATAGATTAAAAACAAACATATTATATATAACCGTACGCTAATATCCCTATACGCGGCCTATAGACATAGGTGTAAGGGCAAGCTTCTCATTGGGCCGCTAACTCGCTGCTATATATGGGGGTAAGTGCACAAATGAGACTCTCAGTAAACATTTATCAGAGGATCAACACCGCTGTCTTATCGAATCTTCTCCCATGACTGACTCTCCTCGATGTCTATATTTACTGATACCTAT